>JAKOGI010002104.1:110458-132958 GCA_029747015.1 Carnegiea gigantea
AATTGCCAGGGCTAAACCTCAAGTCTTAGACTAGTCAAGGGCTATCAAAAATTAGTAGTTTATTAGGTGTGCTGATTGTAGCAAATCAGGTTACACAGGAGAAAACAATGCTAAACTATACGAGGATTCTAATTGATATGAAACTGAATGGTGAATCCTTAAATGTGGTTACCTTTGTAGACGAAAAAGGATTGGTGCTTGACAAAGACGTGGAGTATAAATAGTAACTAATATGATGTATAAAATGCAGTATGTATAGGCATATTATAGAAGAATGCAGGGAAGATGATGTGAAAAATGTATGAAGAAGGAAAGATCAAGTAAGCACTGAGCAAGTGTAGAACATTAATATTGTCACTAGCACTGTCTAAGATTGGGAGGAGGAGGTTATTAGCAATTCTACCTAGGCAGAAGATGCCAGATAGAATCGTTAAAATCATGGTAATAGCCTAGACATAGGGAAAAGGAGGCTATCCAATGATCATTCTGATCATGGATATTGTCCTTTTCTCAAATGTCAGAGGCCTGAGCATGAGGTTATCCAATACCTCTTACGGACAAATAATTGCCAGTTAATAGGGTTGCTTGAGACCAAAACAGCATTAGTAGCCTATGAATCTATCCATGAGAAATTATGCAAGCATTGGAAATATGCGCATAATACAACACCTCAATCTAGAGGAAGAATTTGGGTTCTTTGGAATCCCAGTTGCATGTATGTAGGGCATGGGAGAATGGTAGCAAATTCATTTCACAATTGTGTATAGAGCAAATGATGCAATTGAAAAGCAGGACTTTATGGATGGATTTGGTAAGATGGGCTGGCAGCATCCATGAACCTTGGTTTATTGGAGGAGACTTTAATAGTATCTTATAGTTTAAAGACAGAATAGGAGGAAATACTATCCAAGCTGATGAATGAAAGGAGTTGAATAATTGTACAGATGAATACCAGTTTTAGGATGTGAAATCTATCGGTTATCATTATACCTGGAATAATAGAACTATATTTTCCAAGTTGGATAGGAAATTAACCAATAAGGAGGGGCTATCTACTTTCCCAGATGTGACTTATAAGGTATTACCAGAAGGCATATCTAACCATTGCCCCTTAATTCTGCAACTAAAGGACAGTCCGAGACCTACTGAGGCAAGGTTCAAGTTTTGAAATATGTGGTGTTAAGATGATACATATATTGATATAATTCAAGCACATTGGCAAAAACAAGTTGCAAGATCTCCTATAGACAGGCTGATACAGAAATTGAAGAAGTTAAAGATGTATTTAAAGTATTTACACAGCTACTGGTATACAAGGAAGCTAATGTAGCCTCAATAGCAACACTCAAATAGCAATCAAAGGAGAATTGGTTGAACATGGGAGATCAAAACTCTACTTTGTTCCATGCTACTATGAAGCAAAGGCAATATAAGTCAAAAGTTATGGTTCTATAGGATGAAAAAGAAAGTAGGTTTTAGAGTACACATGAGATTGGAGAACACTAGTGAGATGCTTTCACTTCTTTTTTTGCAAGAAAAGGAAACATCTAGGGACCAATTTAGGACGTGATAATGCAAGGGAAGAGGCTAGCTAAGGTGCAGAACGACAGCATGCTTAAAGCTGACATAAAGAAAGAAATCAAAGATGCTTTCTTCTCAGTTGATGACAATAAAAGTCCTGGTCTTGATGGATTCGGCAACAGATTTTTTAAGAGTGCCTGGACCATTGTTGGTAAGGAGGTAACTGAGGCCATTAAAGAATTTTTCCAGAATGGAAAACTGCTATCTGAGATCACACAGAATGACTGGCAAGTATTGCTTGATAAGATGTACACAAGAATTAGGTGTTGGCTAATGAAGAGTCTTACTTATGCTGGAAATGTTAAATTAGTTGACAGTGTGCTTATGAGTATGCACACCTACAGGGGGCAGACGTTCATTCTACCACAGTTTATCATTACAAAGACGAATGAAATATGTATATCTTTTCTTTGGAGTCGGGGAAGAAGTCCCTCAAATTGCATGGATGACTTGTTGTGCTGGTAAGAAAGAGGGGCTTGGGTATAAGAAATATGGAGAAGTGGAACATAGCAGATATAGGCAAACATATATGGAACATACTTGGTAAGAAGGACTCCCCCTAGTTACAATGGATCTATCATTACTACCTAGGGGGCACAATCATCTGGGAATGCAGACCTCAGAATGATTGTGGCTGGTACTGGAGGAAGATTCTAATAGTGAGATACATTATTGCAGATTCATAGGGTATGCAATTCTTTGAAGGCATAGAAATGGATTACACAATCAAGATAAGCTATAAGAAGCTCATAGAGGACTCTGAGAAGGTTCCAGGGGCTGAGATTATATGGAATAAACATAAAGGGCCCAAAATTCTCCTTCATAGCATAGACGACTATGCACAGCAAGTTGCACATTGGATATACTATAAATGAGAGGATTGCACATAGCAAATGGATGCATATTGTGTATGAGAGAGGAAGAATCCCATACACACCTTTTCTTTCAATGCCTATTTGCTCAGGAGATGCAAATTGCAGCTGTGCAGATGCTGTAGGTGGAAGACATTAATCTGAGCCAAAACTCGCTATAGAGCATTCTTGTCACTAGATTTGGTAGTAAGAGAGCAAGACACCTAAGGTACTTGATAGTTACTGCCATGATCTATCACATATAGCTAGAACAAAATAGAAGAATTCATCACGGAAAGGAGGTCACACAGGGAGACCTAGCTAAACAAGTTGTACAAGATATCAACACTAGGTTATGGGGCATTTTCCTTTGATGTCCGGGAAAAACTAACTTGTAGCCCCTCTTGGTATGCCTAGAGTATGATGTACATGGCATTTCATTAAAGGTAAACTTTCTTCCCATTTTCCACACACACACACACACACACAAACATATGCATATATGTATGTATGTATGTATGTATATATATATATATATATATGTGTGTGTGTATATATATAATATAATATATATTATATGTATATATATATATATAGATATATATATATATATATATATATATAGGTGCACGCACGCACACAGAGAGATATATATATATATATATAATATAAGATATAATAATATATTATATATATATATATATAGATATATATATTATATAATAATTTATATATGTGTGTGGGTGTGCGCCAGCACACGGTTTTTTTTTTTCTTTTTGTTTTTTTGAAAGAAAGATGGAATCTCCATTTCTAAAAAACAAGTATGTACAACCTAAGAGCACTATATAAGGCAGAAGAGTTCCCTGAAGTATAGTCTCCAAGCTCATCTCAAAATTTCATCTATATAACTTTTGTATTTGTTTAAGAGAGTGTTTAAAAAAAAAATTCACTGTCTTATCTTTTCTTTTATTCTATGTATGATCTCCTTAAGCTCTTTCCTTCTATTTTGATGGTTGAGGGTAAACTAGCATGTCGGATGTGATAAATCCTAACTTCAAAAACTACATACGAAATTATCTTTTGTGCTTAGGTTCCTTTCAGGTTAGGAAGTCACTGAATAGTGTCGTTGCTACTATCAAACTGCAAATGCATCTTCCATCATTTTCTAGTGTAAGCCCATATATCCTTTCCAAACTGACAGCTGAAGAAGATTTTATCAAACTCTTCGTCAACCTAATTGTATAGAATACATGTCATGTCAGCCTATGAGTAGAACATTCCAATCCTACTCATGATAGAAACTCTTTACTGCATAAAAAGCCAGCAAAAGAAAGTATGCCTTGGTATGGTTGCTCTAACTCAAACAAGTCTTGGATGTTTCCATTTTCCTTTGGCCTCTAATGCTACTTATATGCTTCTTTGACTATATAAGTACCCATTTTCCTATTCCAGTTAAACTTTGCATTGCAGCCCCACTGGAAAAAATCTTTCACGTAGCATATCTGCCTCCGATACCAATTTACATCATTGGGGAGGGGGGGTAATAGTTCCACCAATCTTTTCCTCTAAGTTATCTACCATGAACCCACTGAATCCATAAAAGATCTTTCTTTATCCCCACTGCCTATACCAGCTTAAAAATGCAAGTTTTGTTGCAAGCCTAAAGAATTTTCAAACCAATACCTCCTTGTCCCTTTGGTATACTAAGTAGATGACCACAGAATGTAAGAAATCTTTTTATAAGAGGCATAAGCCCCTATAAGTAATTCCTATAGATTTTTATAATTTGGTCAATTAACTCCTTAGGGATCATTAAGATAGCACCTCATAAGTTAAAAAGTCCAAATAAAACTGAATTAATTAAGGTTGATCCTCCAACATAAGAAATTGTTTTGGAGGACCAAACCTTTACTCTAACCAGTATCTTATCCACCAAGGCTCTACACTCAACTTTGCTGAGTCTAGTTAAAGTTATTGAGACACCTAAGTACTTGAAAAGTGGGTTACCAACTTGAAGCCTAGTAACTACTAAATATTTGCTTATCAGCTTACTACTACAGCGCCCAAATAGATTTTGTAATATTTTCTTGGAGACCTATACAGTTGGAGAAAGTGGAGAAGGCATCCCCTAAACAGCTCAAAGACCAAGGATCAACCATGGTAAATATGATCAGGTCATCTATGAACATCAAATGTGTGACCTTTAACTTGGGGCAGTTAGGATAAAATTGAGACCCTGGCTATGAACCAGCTTCCTGCAAAAATCTTAAAAAGTATTCCATAGTTAAGATAAAAAGTAAAGCGGATAAAGGATCCCTTTGCCTTAAGCCTCTTCTCCCCTTAAATGTAGAATATCTTTTCCTATTCAGGTTAATAGCAAATCTTACTAACGCAACACATACCATAATCCACATAAAAACTCCATAGGAAACCTCAGGTATAATAGAAGCTCACGAAGGATTTCCTAATGCACCGAGTCAAAAGCCTTTTGTAGATCTATTTTCATAAGACATCTTAGGAAGATATTATGCTTAGTGGAGCTCCTGGCTATTTCTTAGCACATAAGCACATTGAATAAGAGCTTCCTGCGCTTAACAAAAGCACCTTGGCTTTGATTAATGAGATGAGGAAGTATTTCTTTAATTCTCCCACAAATTAACTTTGTGATGCATTTGTAAAGCACATTGTAACAAGACATAGGTCTCAATTTAGTCACTTGTTCAGGGATAGACCAATCTACTGCACTTAAATATCTGGGCATAGAAATACCAGCAAAAAATTCGTGATTGCTGCCCATATCAGTGAACCTATAAGCTTCCAACTGTCCTAAAAAAAACCCATTGCTATAGTCATCTGGGCTTGGAGACTTAATGTGAGGAATAGAGAAAAAAGCATCGCTGATGTCCTTATCTGAGAATGGGGCACAAAGTTTCAACAACTGCTCTATTCTTAGTAGGGGATCATCTTACAATGCTTGATTATCAATGCTTGTTCTTATCACCATTTGTTTTCTTAAAAGTTTTACAAAGAAAATGGTGATTACCTTTGCCACATCATCAAAACCCTCAACACTTGTACGACTAGGGTCTTTAATAGTATAGATGTATGTTGCAAGCTTCCTGCTTTCATTTCTGTAAAAAGAAAACCTTCATATAATCATTGCTGTATTTGACCCAATTGGCCTTTAATTGCGCCATGATAAAAGTAAGAGAGGATTCTTAGATGGGCACATAGATATGCTTCCATTCCACTTCTGGCTTTTGAAAAACTTCATTTTATATATCAGATTACAATGATACAGCAAGAATTTAATTTCTCCCAATAGATCACTTGTTGAGCACGTATATCAGCATACATGTGTTTATTCAGCAGCTTCAAAGGTTACATATATACGCACATGCATATTAAAAAAAAAAAAACACACGCACACACACACATATATACATATATACATACATACATATATACACATACGTATATATACACACACACACACACACGCACACAGACATATATATATATATATATAATGGTATATTATATATATATTATAATTTATGTATTATATATACTATTATATCTATATATATATATAGACACATATACAAACACACGCACACGCACACACACAGCACACACGACAGAGAGGAGAGAGACGAGAGAGAGAGAGAGAGAGTATATCTGTCCACATATATAGACATATATATATATATGTATATATATGTGCATAATATATATATATATATTATATATATATCTATATATATATTGTGGTGTGTGTGTGTGTGTGGTGTGTGTGTGTGTGTGTGTGTGTATTTACATATATATGTATTTATGCACACACACACACACACACACACACGAATATATAAATATACACACACACGCACACACACACATACATACATTTGTATATGCATTTATATATTGATGAATGTCATATTTACATAGGATTTCATGAGCATTTGGGAGTCATTTTAGGGCATTGGTGAGGTTAGCCGTAAGATTTATGCCTGTATTTCTACTTTTACGGTTGGCTTCACTTGTTTGAGAATGTTTGTAGATTTTGATCTTGTGAGCCCAAAGCATATTAGTAACATGAAGATTTTTAGGGCTTTTAGATCAAACAAGGTAGCAAAACAACCTAAAGGACACTCAATATGGACATATCGTGGCCAATACCATGGTCCAGGTGCATCTAGGAAGAAGCAACTGGGCATGACAAATAGAACCAATGAGCTGGTCTGAACCACAATCCATGGTGGGCCCCAAGGTTATACTGTGGTGGCCACCAATCCTCAGAGTTTGCTAGATTTCTTCATGGTTGTTCGTGTTCCAAGTGTTTGGACAGTTTTGCATACTTAATTTTAGTGATAAAAGCCCTATTTTACTGCTTCCTTGGATCTATCTATCATCCTATCACCATCTCATCATCATCTACCACCCAACTCCATCCATTGAGAATTGAAGGAAGAAAAGAAGCAAGATCAAGCAAGATTTGCGAGCTTTAGGAAGAAGGATTAAAAAATCATCATCCGAGCGATTAGACTAAGTCTTTCTCTTCCCTTTTTCCTTTAACTTTTCTCTTTTGTTTATATTAATATTTTAGAGATGCTTGCTTTGATTTCAACAATGTTTTAGTAGTTTCTCTATCTAGGGGTTACTGAACGAGACCAATGATGTTGATTGTACTATTCTAAACTATTTACAATTGGAATCTTGCTTGTTATTTCAATCTAATCCTTGAATTTTGATTGCTATTATTGGATTTTTGGGCAATTTCTTACATGTATGTTAGATGCTAGATCGAAGTACTGAAAAGTGATTGGCGTTAGAAAAACTAGGAATGGACTTGACTTAATAATCGCTTGAGAAAAGATTACGCATTGAGTGATCTTGTGATAATCATATCCTTAAACTTAATGAAATTAAGATCTAATGAGATTTAGTATTAGTTTGATAAAGTTAATTTACTCCATTTTGAAAGAAAATCATGATTCATTTAATCCTATCAACCACTGAATGACTTGGCAAGGTGAAAAGTGTATGTTTGATTAAGTTAGATCCACACATCATCAAGTGATGGTACTCATAGATGTTTTTAGTCATTAAAGTTAGTCCTACACGTTCAGCGTTTTCTAGATAAAATCCAAATGAAATCTTAATTATACTTGGCAAATTTTTCAAAGGAATAGCTAGTAATTCAATCCAGTCTCTATGAGATGACCTTGATCTATACTACAATACCTGTGCACTTGTAATGGCGATCAAGTTTTTGACACCGTTTTCGAGGACTAGATTTGGATATTGAGTTACCCTATAGAGTTTGACTAAGCATTTCACTTTTCTTTTTGTTTTGCATTTTACTCTTTTGGTGTGTTGTGGTTTTGTGTAGGTTTCTTCCGTTTTATGCACAAGTCTTGGTTTTGGAGCACTCTTTGAGTTTGACCCCGGGATCGAGCAAACTTTTCATAAATTGAAGAGGCCGGGAAAGATTCAAGAGGAGCAACAAGCGGCCAACCCCAACCCTAGGATGGCGGGTGAATATGAGTAAAGGAGAACCCTTAGGGACTATATGACTCTGGTCACGACCTCACCACAAGCATTACTAGGCCACCCATGACCGCCAACAATTCTGAGCTCAAGCTCGCATTTCTTTCTATCGTGCAACAATCCCAGTTCGATGGCGCCTCTATGGAGGATTCTAATTTGCACCTTTTGATTTTCCTAGAGGTGTGTGATACCTTGAAGATCAACGAAGCCTCTGTTTGTTTTCTTTCTCTCTATAGGGATAAAGCGAGGGCATGTCTTCATTCTTTGCCATCAGGATTCATCACAACTTGGGATGAGCTCACCAAGGCCTTTCTTTCCATGTCTTTCCCTCATAGCAAGATGTTGAGCTTGAGGAATCAGATTACTTTATTTGCTTAATGGGATGATGAGTCATTATGTGAAGCATGTGAGTGCTTCAAGGACCTTTTAAGGTTGTTCCCCCATCATGTTCTTCAAAAATAGATGATAGTACAGGTGTTCTACAATGGAGTCACACATCCCACAAGGTCCATAATAGATACAGCAGCGGCCGGAACATTGATGAACAAGAGGGAGGATAAGACGTACAACCTCATTGAGGAGATGATGCTCAATAATTGCCAATAGTCCAATGAGAGGACTCCTTCGAAGAAGGCTAGAGATAAATTTGATGTTGATGCTTTAACTTTGGTTACCGCCAAAATGGATGCCGTGACTCAAAGGCTTGAATGCTTAAATGTTAATGCAGTAAATTCATATGCGCCCTCCCTTCCTTGTGGTAGTTATGGATCTTTTGACCATATAACTTTGAGTTGTCAAGTTAAGAGTTCTTTTGCCCAATCCTCTAGTTATCAAGTTGCATATGTCAATAACTTCCAACCTAGGCTGAGCAATGACTCCTACTCTAACACCTACAATCCTAGTTGGAAGAACCATCTCAACTTGTCCTATAGGAGTGATCCTCTTCCCTTTCCATAAGCCACTGCTAGGCCCTTACCTCATAGATTTCAAAGACCTAATTTCCCTCCATAAGCTTCACGAAAAGTCTAACCTAGAAGCTATGTTGGAGAGTGTGCTTTTTGTGCAACAAAAGTAAGATGAGTATATATTAAGAAATTAGTCTTTAAGGTTGATATGCTAACTACTCATAATAAGATGTTAGAATCCTAAATTGCCCAACATGCTAGTTCTTCTTTAGTACCTATGGGTAGACTACCTAGCATGCCTAATGCTGACTCTAGAGAGCATTGTAATTGTATTGTATTCAGAAGTGGCAAACAATTAGAGAGTGCTAAGGGTGCTTGAGTGGGGTGGATGGTGAGGAAAACCATGCTGTGCATGTTGATTACTTGCCTAGTAAGGATTAGTCCTAAAAGAAGGGTGAAAGTGAGAAGCGTAAGGAATCTAAGCCCCTTTCCCTAAAGCCTTACATGCCACCCTTGTCTTTCCCAAAAAGATTTGCCAAGGCCAAACTTGATGCTAAATTTGAGAAGTTTCTTGATATTCTTAAAAAGTTGCATGTGAATATTCCTTTCATTGATGCTTTGCCTCAAATGCCTATGTATTCCAAGTTTTTGAAAGAGGTCCTCTCCAAAAAGAGGAAGATTAATGAGCATGAGACCATAGCTTTAGGTTAGGAGTGTAGTGTTGTAGTCCTAAACAAGCTTCTTACAAAGCTTAAGGACTATAGTAGCTTCTCTATTCCTTACTTGATAGGACATATGAGCATTGTTAGGGCTTTATGTTATGCTGGTTCAAGTGTGACTTTCATGTCCTATTCCATTTTCAAGCAACTTGACCTATGAGAGTTGAGATCCACTACCATTTCACTTTAGCTAGGTGACCATTTTGTGAAGTGCCCTTTGGATATTTTGGAGGATGTTCCTATCAAAGTAAGTAACTTTTATGTGCTGGTAGACTTTGTAATTCTTGATATGGCTAAAGATACCCGTACCCAAATCACTCTTGGGAGGTCATTCTTGGCCACTGTGGGATGCAAAAATGATGCTAAGGGGGAAAAAATTGACTTTCGATGAGGGGAGCGCCATGCTGAATTTGGTTTATTTAAGAACCATGAGTCTTTTCTTTCTTCTCTTCCTTGTTGTGGATGTAATATGGTTGTCTCTGATGACTTTGTGAAATTAATTGATGTGTACCTAAATGATCCTCATGAGTTTGATTATGTGTCCATTAAAGGCCATGGATAGGGATAGCAATGAAACTCGTACCTGTAAAACCCGCCCCATTTAAAATCCATGTTGGTGGTGAAAATAGGTTTTAAATGGGTATGTGGCGGGTATTGGAAAATGGGTGCGACTACAGGTACGGGTGTGGGAATAGCCCTCACCCATTCCATTACCCTACCCATACCTGTTTTTATAATAAGATTAAAAAATCATTTTTATTTAACAATTTTTTGGTTTAAGTCTAATCCAAACTGTTCTAACAAAAAATTAGTCAATAGTGTATTTGATTTCACATTTCTAAATAATATATTTCCAAAATATCACAACTTTATAATCTTATAATGATAAAAAAATATGTCATACTTGGATATAGGTTGCATATGGTATTAATTTTCATTCTTTATGTGAACCCGAATGGGTATGGGTTTTATTTTTTAATACCCAATAGGTACGGGTACGAGTATGGGTACCATTTTCGAAAACGGGTATGGGTAAGGGTACAACTCAACCCACCCTGTACCTACCCCATTGCCATCCCTAGCGATGGACTTGATTGTGCAAAGTTGGGTTTGGTTGACAATTTGCCACCTAACATACTCGAGCACAAGCCCTATGCTTTTAATGAGGGTTATTTCAGTGATTACTGCAGGTTTGCATGAGTGTTGTTGTCTTTGCCCCCCTTCGATGATGTTGAGAATGGCCTTCATTTGGGGGTCAAGTTTGGTTGTTGTGATAGTGGCTTGTCTGATGGTGTCCTCTATAAGATAATTGTGTATGCGGACTGTGCTACTTGGCGCTATTTGATACTCAAGAAGAATCTCAATCCTATCTACTTGAAGTGGTTCCTTCTTTCACAACTGTTTGAATTTGAGGTCCTTGGTAAGGGTGGGGCAAGAGCTATGAAATGTCCTTTCTCACCCATTTTCCTCCTTTCTAATGGATGATTGGTGGATACTCTAGCTAGAGACCTAAAAGAGCGCTGCTTAAGAGGCAACCCAAGGTTCTTTTTCTTTTCTCTTTGTTTTTCTTTCCTTAGTTTTTGGCCTTTTTGGTGTGTAATTTTGTGTAATCCTATTCCCCTTAGTCTTTTCCTGCCTTGCATGTTTACATTGAGAGCAATGTATTTGTAAGGCCCGCATACCTTGTTTTCTTGTCAACTTGTTCGTAATGCCTTTTTACGTTATAAAAACCTATTTTATTTAACGATACGATTCAAATTAATTATTGACGTGCTTATGTGAGGGATGATTTTACTAAAAAAGAACATTTTTGTCGCCAGTAATATTATTATTATTATTAGTTTTGAAAATCTTTCAATGATTTCTAATAAATGCTATTAATGGTTATTAACAAGTATTAAATCGATTAAGAACCCAAATATGATTAGGTTGTCAATTTTAGAAGTAGTTCGATGTTTATTAAATCGAACTGGCTGTATTTGGGAACAAACAATCGATAAAATATTATATTATCGATTTGGGTTTAGAATTCGGGTTACGAATTAGACTAGTGACATCGAATAAGAATCAGCCTGGGCCAAAAATAATCGAAATAGAGTAGGGATGTCAAATTAGTAAATTCACGCGTGACCCCTTTCTTGCTCCACGTGCCCGCGATCCCCCCCGACAGTCTCTCTTTCTCTCTCTGCTGCCCGTCTTCTTCCCTCTCCTCTCCTCCTCTAATAACGTCACTTCCAAGCTCAAAGCCCAGTAGATTTTCACCCCATACAATCGCAAATTCCATCAAATCGACCTCCCCCATGAGCTAGCCTTCATTTGGCGCAAATTTGGGTCGATTTTTGAAGCTCCTTGCCACGTTTATGGAGGATTTTAGACGCCGAATTGAAGCCCGAACGCGTGCCCAGGTAAGGCCATGCAATTTAGCTTCTAGTTGCTTTCAATCTTGTATAAATTAGGGTGAAAATTCGTATCTACAAACACCCAATTCAACCTCAAGTTGATAACTGAAATTTAGGCTTGTTTAGGGTTCGAATCGGTGGAGTTTGCACGTGAGTCGGTGCTGTTCGCACGACCAGAGGGCAAGGCTAGATTTTGGAGACGTTCAAAGTATCTAAGGTCAAGCCGGACAAGCCTACGATCGAACACCTAGCTTGGGTTCAAGGTGGGGATTTTCGTACTCCTAAATTGCTATTAATTTCAATGATTTTAGGTAAATTTAGTTGGTGCATGTTAATTCTAAGCTTAGAAATCAATTGGGTGAAATTGGGGTCAAAGTTGAGAAATTTGAACATGGTACTAAATTTGGTTAATTGCATGATAATTCGATATATGGCTGAATGTACCAGTTAATCGAAGATTGTAAAGTAAGCATAATGTTGTTATTGGACTATCACAGCATGAGTTGGTCGCACTTGAACTCTGTTTGACGCTTAGTGATGCTAGTTGAGCAGTTGAAGTAATTATGGAAATAACTGAATTATGTCTAAGGGCTATGGCTAAATCGGTTTGGGCATATTAATAGTCTATTCGTAGTTATTTCAATGAAATATTATGCTTATGGATATCTTAGCGAACTAAAAGGGCCAAATGTCGCTTTAAAGTCTCGATTACATCTGTTGGTATACTTAAACGCTATGTTGGTTATTAAGCTTGAATGTCACATCTATATACGATCGTTTTATGTATTGTTGGTCTATATATGTCAACATTAAACCGAATTAGTAGTTGGATGGCTTGAGGTGGAACTATTGAGAAATTTGAGGTTCTTGTAGTCGATGCTATGTGAGGAGGAAGTTTGGGTTGTGAATTATCGCAATCGTGTGGATTGCGAGACCATATGTGGCTCATTGAGTAGATTCTGATGAGTTGTGATATGAAGTGTATAAATGTGCTATGTGTGAACCGTTTTCCCCCGATATGCTATGTGATGTTATGTGATTAATTCTTGGAACTTTAGACGTCTTTAAAAGAAAAAGGTCATTTAGAAAACTTGTTTTACACGTTGAAAACGCTTTTAAGTTTGTCAGTTGTCTATTCACTTGTTAGAATGTCTAACGTGTAAAAAGGCCCTAAATCGTCGAACTGCTCAGTTAGTGACTCAACTGAATAGTTGATAGGTTTAGGAAGTTTAAAAGTGAACTAAAGGTGAATTCTAAAATGTTTTAAGGCATTGATTTGTGTACAACCTCTCCTTATATTTAAAAGGATTTAAATGGCCTGAAAAGGGCATCTTAAGATGCTAATTACAAAATTTATCTGACTTGTCTGCTAATTGCTTATTTAAATTTCCATTAGGAGCTAGTAAACCTATTATGTTTTTAAGAAAGGTTTACATTGAAAGTTTACAAAGGAACCTTGTTTACCTTATAAACGAGCCAAGTGCTTTAAGTTTGAATAGTAGCAAGTTTGGAACGTTTTAAACCTTCAGTCCATTTACAAACCCTCATTTGAGTACTAAAAGGGATTGAAACGAGTTATAAAATAACAACTGAGGATTTTATTACGAATCTAGTTTGAATTAAATGCTAACTAAGCGCTTTAAGTTCCAAATGGGTTTCGTTTTACGAATTAGTAATCGTATTACGTTTATACGAAGCTTTTAGGTTACAAACGAAGTCGTTTTATGATTTAGCAAACTTATTACGTTTATACGAAACCTTTAAAGTTAGAAACGAAGTCGTTCTACGATTTAGCAAACTTATTACGTTTATACGAAGCTTTTAAGTTAGAAACGAAGTTGTTTTACAATTTAGCAACCTTATTACGTTTACACGAAGCTTTTAAATTAGAAACGAAGACGTTTTACAATTTAGCAATCTTATTATATTTATACGAAGCTTTTAAGTTAGAAATGAAACCGTTTTACGATTTAGTAAGCTTATTACGTTTATACGAAGCATTTAAGTTAGAAACTAAGTGTAGAGCTTATCGTAGAGTTACAAATTAAATTACTACTTTGATTTATAAATAATATTTATAGCATAAAAAAGTAAGGATCGATCCCATGAGGAAAGATTATGATAATAGCTAGTTTAAATCTAATTAAATTCACCGCTCTTATTTATTTTACTTTCTCTTTGTATTACTAAAACAAATCAAATTTAATAAGTAAAAATCTGGAAAAATACTTAATATTGCTCCTAAATATTCTAAATTTAATTCTGAAAATAAAACAGTAAATAGCTATCCTAGATAATCTAAAAAATAAAAACAGAAATAATAACACAATATTAGACTGAAAATTAAAACAGAAAATAACAAGCAGAAAATTAATTTTAAAAATTACAGAAAATAATCCAAATTAATATTCTACAAGTTTATAACTTTATAACTCCAAAATTATATGTAATTAAATTCAGAAAAATTAAAACAGAAAATTAACTACAAAAAATTAAAACAGAAAATAAAATCTAAAATTAGAGAAAGAATAAACTGTAATAATATAAATATGAAAATAAATAACAAAAATTCCTAGATTTTAGGATAAAATTTTCTGGACTTAATAAAACCCTAAAAACATAAAATGAGAATTAAAAACATAATTTTCAGATTTATTAAAATAAAAACCTGCACATATCCAATTCACGAAATAATTTTGAAAAATTATCAAATAATTTTCAAAAATTCCGAAATTAAATAGAGGCAGAATAGGACACTATATAAACCCTAAAAGGACTAAAACATGAAAAAACACAAAAGAAACTATTTTTAACCTAATTTCTAACAAATCAGTAAATAAATGGCAAAACCGAATAGAAATTAAATCTAAAAATTACAACTACACTAAAAATCAAAATCTAACTGATCTAATATTACCAATACACTTCTAAAAGCGTACTCTTCAGGGGCTGGGTAAACAAAATTTATATTAAAGCTTATAAATTGAAGAATAAAAATTGACAAACTAAAGAAATTAACTAAAAAGCAAGAAATAATTATTAACGGTACCAAATTTATGAAAAATACTTAGCATAATCTATGTCCACCATACAAATTAATATTTATCATTAACACACAAATCAATTTTATCAATAAGTTATATTGTAGAAGACACCCACCAATGGATCTTTCCCGTTTTTCCTTATATTATAGTTTATTTAGGTCCAACCCTAATATAAACCCTACCAATTTTGATAATCCTCACACCAACGCAAGAATTTAATCAAACTAGAGCATTACGTATTAGAAAAATATTATCTAATGCCTTGTAACAAATTTACCAGTAAATTGATTTAACAAAGATCTATAACGATTATCTAATTAAAATAGATAAGTTTGAGCTATCCATGATTAATTAAGGTGATACTAATTACTAAAAGACTATAACTTTTACGTATTAAAGCCTTTTAAACTATCATATGAATTCGTATTAAACTAACTAGCATGCATTCTAATTAATATAACACGAATATCATAAATAATAAATACTAATCGTTATAGAATCATAAATAAAAATCAACTAGACAATAAAGCATGAAACTTGTTTCAAAATAATTAATTTAGCATGGTTTCAAATAGATTATACTAAGTGCAAGGAAATTACTCACTCATATTAAAAATAAAATCACCACAATTAACTAAAGCCTTCATGTTCACCAATAAACTAAACACAAAAGAATTAAAATAAAATAAAAATAAATAAGAATGCTACTACTTAAGCTTTGATGATGATGAGGGGTGATGATGGTGATTGAAGAAGATGATCCCTGGTGATGGTGGTGAGGCGTGAAGGAGGCTTGCTATCAGGCGTGAGTTTGCTGATGATGGTGATTATGTTGTATGGTGATAATAGATGGATTGTGTGAGGTGATGAGATGATGAGGGACGATGGTGATGGTGGTGAGGCGTGAAGGTGTAGCCATGTGATTAGGAGGTGGTGGCGTGGGAGGTGTGTTTGAGGAGGAGGTGTATAGGTTAGGCGTGAGAGTATTGAGAGAAGAGGGTTTTTATAATATTAGCTATTAGGGTTTTCTTTTTTAAACTCCTTCTCTTCCAATTCTTCTAGTTTTTCTTCAACTAGAAGTAATAATTTTGTCACCATAGCCCAACTAAATCATTATAGAAATAATATTTTTTCATAAATCATTATTTTTGGACCTATTTGATAGCTTAGTGTGTAAAATCTGAACTTCGACGTCTTTTCTTCTCCTCTTTATTTTATTAATGCTTAACTTGAAAAATATATAAAATAAATTAAATTAGACAAAATAATATATATAATATAATCAAAATAATTATTAAAATAATGTATGATTTTTGACTTAACAAATTCCCCGCGCTTAGACTTTGGACGTCCTCGTGCAAAGAAATCTGGGATGCAACCTAAAAACTGACCCTCTTTCTTTTTTATAAAGTCATGCATAAATATGATATTTTACACTAGGTATTAGCTTGCTTTAAAAATAGTTGTATTCAAAATTAATTAGTTTTTATTCCAACAAGTGAATAGTTATTAAACATTCAACTACTATCAAAGAGTTTCTTCATCAGCTTCATAACATTTCCTTAATGAAGTAACAAGATCAATAATCATCCATCTCTTTTAAGCCAGCATACACCAATTAAGAGGTCTAAAAATTTTACGATAGAAAAATTAAAGTACGGTAAGGCTACAAAGACAATTAAACTAGAAGTAATAACTCATTGAAATTGATTCTAACTAGCCTTGCAATTTTTTTTTCTTTTTTTGTTCTTTTTCAAACTCCACTTGCGCACATATTCGAGGCCTATATAGGGTCTTAAAAATTAACCACTCCCTGCCTCACACTCACCCGAATAGAGGTGTTGGGGCAAACAATTCATTCTCATCATTATTTATTTTCTTTATTGACTGTTAGTTTGGTACACATCATTGATCGGCCCAAAAAGGGGCATGACTCTCCCAATCATGGGTTATTCCATACATAAGGCTCAATTTGAGACCTAAACTTAAGGGGAAAAGATGGCGGGCCACCTATTCCTACCTATGTTGGTAATCTAACTTTTTTTTTGTTTTCTTGTTTTTCTCTTTTTTTTTCTTTTATAAGACAAGAAAAGTCACAATTTTAATAAGTTATTATACTAATTCAATGGTCTAGGAAATGGGCTAGGTCACTTTATTACCTCTGAGGTGGATATAATAATGACCAAATAAGATGAATAATCATGACAGTTACTCATTAAAGTAATATATGAGGATCAATTCAAACTTCTCTGAATGACAGCTAGCATGCTCAGAAATCTTCACTCATAGAAGAATAAACTACAAATAGGTAAGAAAATAAAAATCTTATGCAAGCCAGCATAGCATAAACTCATATCATGTGTTATTTATAGAAAATTTTTAAAAAAAACATTTTTTACATTTTTTTTTTAAGCATGAACTAATACCGTAGGAACTAAATGCAGGATGCATCCACCCACACTTAATTCATGCATTGTCCGTAATGCATGCTAATTAATAAAAGAAAAGAAGATGCTAAAAGCGAATTAAAAACTTCCCAGAAAAATATTGGGTTGTCTCCCAACCAGTGCCTTTGTTTACAGTCATTGACTCGACGTCATGAAGCTCATGGATCTTCTAGTTGGATCTCCTCCACTAAGCATATCTGATCTCTTTACTTTCAAACACCTCAAACGTATGCTCTTTTTTATTTTCGATTATGCGACCACTCCTTAATCTCATAAACTAAAACAAACTGTAAAAATAAAATACTAGAGCTAAAACAAAACAATAAAAGTAGTAAAATTAAATAGAAGTAAACTAACGACCTTATTTTCTTTCGCCAGCAACGACGCTAAAATTTATAGAGCTTGTCATAGAGGTACAAATTAGACCACTACTTTAATTTATAAATAATATTTATAGCATAGGAAAGTAGGGATCGATCCCACAAAGAAAGATTATGATAATAGCTAGTTTAAATCTAATTAAATTTACTACTCTAATTTATTTTACTTTCTCTTTGTATTACTAAAACAAATCAAATTTAATAAGTAAAAATCTGAAAAAATACTTAATATTGCTCCTAAATATTCTAAATTTAATTCTAAAAATAAAATAGTAAATAGCTATCCTAGATAATCTGAAAAATCAAAACAAAAATAATAACATAATATCAGACTGAAAATTGAAATAGAAAATAACAAGCAGAAAATTAATATTAAAAATTACAGAAAATAATCCAAATTAATATTCTGCAAGTTTATAACTTTATAACTCCAAAATTACATGTAATTAAATTCAAATAATTTAAAATGAAAATTAACTATAGAAAATTAAAACGAAAAATAAAATCAGAAATTAGAGAAAGAATAAACTGCAATAATATAAATACGAAAATAAAAATCAAAAATGCCCAGATTTTAGGATATAATTTTATGAACTTAATAAAACCCTAAAAACATAAAATAAGAATTGAAAACGTAATTTTCAGATTTATTAAAATAAAAACTTGCACATATCCGATTCACAAAATAATTTTGAAAAATTATCAAATAATTTCTAAAAATTCCGAAATTAAATGGATAGGACACTATATAAACTCTAAAATGGACTAAAAAATGAAAAAACACAAAAGAAACTATTTTTAACCTAATTTCTAACAAATCGATAAATAAATGGCAAAACAGAATAGAAACTAAATCTGAAAATTATAACCATGCTAAAAATCAAAATCTAACTAATCTAATATTACCAATACACTTCTAAAAGGCTACTCTTTGGGGGGGGGGGTTAAACGAAATTTATATGAAAGCTTATAAATTGAAGAATAAAAATTGACAAACTAGAGAAATTAACTAAAAAGCAAGAAATAATTATAAACGGTACCAAATTTATAAAAAGTACTTAGCATAATCTATATCCACCATGCAAATTAATATTTATCATCAACACACAATTTGATTTTATCTATAAGTTAGACTGCAGAAGACACCCACCAGCAGATCTTCCCCGTTTTTCCTTATATTATAGTTTATTTAGGTCCACCCCTAATATAAGCCCTACTAGTTTTGATAACTCTCACACCAGCGCAAAAATTTAATCAAACTAGAGGATTACATATTAGAAAAACATTATCTAATGCCTTCTAACTAATTTACTAGCAAATTGATTTAACGAAGATCTATAACGATTATCTAATTAAAAGAGATGGGTTTGAGCCATCCATGATTAATTAGGGTGATACTAATACCTAAAAAACTATAACTTTTACGTGTTAAAGCCTTTTAAACTATCATATGAATTCGTATTAAACTAACTAGTATGCATTCTAATTAATATAACACGAATATCATAAACAATAAATACTAATCGTTATAGAATCATGAAACTTGTTTCAAAATAATTAATTTAGCATGGCTTCAAATAGATTATACTAAGTACAAGAAAATTACTCACTCATATTAAAAATAAAATCACCACAATTAACTAAAGCCTTCATGTTCACCAATAAACTAAACACAAAAGAATTTAAATAAAATAAAAATAAATAAGAATGCTACTACTTAAGCTTTGATGATGATGAGGGGTAATGATGGTGATTGAAGAAGATGATCCCTGGTGATGGTGGTGAGGCGTGAAGGAGGCTTGCTATCAGGTGTGAGTTTGCCGATGACGGTGATTATGTTGTATGGTGAAAATAGATGGATTGTGTGAGGTGGTGAGATGATGAGGGACGATGGCGATGGTGGTGAGGCGTGAAGGTGTAGCCGTGTGACTAGGAGGTGGTGGCGTGGGAGGTGTGTTTGAGGAGGAGGTGTATAGGTTAGGCGTGAGAGTATTGAGAGAAGAGGCTTTTTATAATATTAGCTATTAGGGTTTTCTTCTTTGAGCTCCTTCTCTTCCAAGTCTTCTAATTTTTCTTCAACTAGGAGTAATAATTTTGTCACCCTAGCCCAAATAAATCATCATGGAAATAATATTTTTTCATAAATCATTATTTTTGCACCGACTTGATAGCTTAGCGTGTAAAATCCGAACTTCGATGTCTTCTCTTCTCCTCTTTATTTTATTAACGCTTAACCTGAAAAATATATAAAATAAAGTAAATTAGACAAAATAATATATATAATATAATCAAAATAATTATTAAAATAATGCATGATTTTTGACTTAACACTAAGTCGTTTTACGATTTAGTAAACGTATTGCGTTTATAAGGAGCTTTTAATTTTAAAGCGAAGTCAGTTTACGTATTAACAAGCTTATTACGTTTTTAAAAAGCCTTTAAGTTTCAAAGGAAGGCGATTTATGTGTTAATGAACTTATTACGTCTGTAAGAAGCTTTTAAGTTATTTACGAAGTTGATTTACGTGTTAGCAAACTCATTACGTTTATGAGAAGCTTTTAAGTTATTTTCGAAGTCGCTTTGCGAGTTAGCAAACTTATTCCGTTTATAAAAAGTTTTTAAGCCAAAACGAATGAGCCATAAATATTTCGAAGTGTAATGGTTGTTTTGTTTAAAAGTAAGATTTCAGCAAAGTAACCGACTGAAGAAGAGAAATGTAATGCGATTTTAAAGGTTGTAAAAGTGTTAGGCAAGTGGCCAGACCTTGAGGGTGGGATCTGGATGTAAAGATGGCATGAGCTATTTCCTCCTAAGGTAATATTAGGAGCTGGACGCAAAGATGGCGTGAGCTGCTCTCGGGAGCTGGACTCAAGATATGATTATCTTGGTGTGAGCTGTTTCCTAATGTGTGACATGTAAGAAAACTTTGAGGGGGACTGGACTCAGGATATGATTATCCTGGTGTGAGCTGTTGCCCCTCTGCTAAGACGTGTTTTGGCAAAAAGTTAAGTATGTATACCCCGGGGATAACATAGATTAAGAGTGACGATCTCATTTACAGGCGGTGTTGACCTCCCCTAGCCAGCACAATAAGATGTTTTTATGTTATAAGTACGTTCCTAATAAATATGAGATTTGGCAGTTTGCCATTCTAAGCAGTTCAAAAAAGAAAGGAAGTCCTTTTAAAGGAATACGAGCCTCGAGAGGCCAAGTAAATCGTTTTTAAGAAAAGAAGAAAGCTTTCAAATGTACGCAATCTGCATATATTTTATGAATGTGTTCTGAATATAGTTTAAATGAGTTTTAAGTGTAGTTTGGTTACATCCCTAATTTGGAGGTCTCAGAAGTTTTTAGAAGACTTATAAGTTTTAAAGAAGTTTGCGTGATTTATAAGTTGTTCTTGGAATATGAAATGAGTAACTATGTTTTCATAAGTGTGTTT
This sequence comes from Carnegiea gigantea, assembly GCA_029747015.1. Taxonomy (NCBI): domain Eukaryota; kingdom Viridiplantae; phylum Streptophyta; class Magnoliopsida; order Caryophyllales; family Cactaceae; genus Carnegiea; species Carnegiea gigantea. The sequence continues at coordinate 131,780 of JAKOGI010002104.1, forward strand.
TAAAGCATCATTCTTGTGCTATATGAATACGTGCCTGAATGCTTGTTAGAAAGGAAGGATGGCCATTAAGGGCCTAGGAATGAGTTGAGGGGCTAGCATAAAGTATATGAGTGGTAATCCCTCCTTGGGGACTTTGATTGCCTAATATGATAGTGGTATACCAATACGTGATATGTGAATATTATTGGTATGAATACTTACAAATGGTTTTGATTTTAAGGGGTAGGGAGGTTCGCAATGAGCATGTGGTTGCTCATCCCTTTAATCATTCCCTTTCCCAGGTTCGGTTTAAGCAGGTATAAGAGATATTCTAAAGTTTTTTTAATGCAGATCCATTAGAAGTCTGTTGCCAGCTTTGCAAGTGTTCGACCTACCATGTTGTAAATCTTTAAGTTCATTTTTGTATGTGAAAGCATGTAGTTGGCTCTGTACCTATATATATATATATATCATTCTGACCCCAGCATGTTAGTTGTTTGCTTGTATATAACCCCGAGCGTGTGGCCGAGGGGTTGAATTTGGGATATTTTAGTACATGTTATACCCTATTCCCACTTTACAGGTACCCTTAGTAGAGTTAAGACCCTAAGATGTTAAAACAAGGGAAACTCTTGTAGTTTCGTTCCAGAACGACTATCTAAATGCTAATTCAAATCCTCAATCTTCAAGAGCCTTAAGGACTTCCTTCTAGGAAGTCCTAGCGGTGTGACCCCTCCTCGGGTTGGGGGTGTTACAGTATTGTCTAAGCATGGAGGAGGAATATTTACTATTATTTTGTATGAGTTGCATCTTAGTTTAGGCTTGTTTTGTTTACATTGCATTAGCATTGCATGTAGGTCATGTTCAGGCTTGCAATTAGGATTTAGGTTGCATTTGATAAAAATTTAAGAAACAAAAAAAAGTGAAAAAAAAACTAACAAAAAAGCCTCGAATGATGACTCTCAATGCAAAATAGTTTGCATAAACTTGAGTGATTTTGATGAATGACCCCCTTGGTTTGAAAATTTTGAAGGTTTCTAAATGTATCATGTTTTGGCCTTTACCTTGATTGGGAACTTTGTTACCCCTTGGAGCCCTCGACACTGCTATTGGTACCTGAAAATCATATGAGCTAATTAAGACTTACGTGGCATCCTGTGAGACTTTAAGCCTTATTTGGACTAATTAATCATATTTAGT
>JAKOGI010002104.1:140458-142018 GCA_029747015.1 Carnegiea gigantea
CTGTGTGGGAGGTTTCTTTGCCTGGACTAATAAGCTTATCTGGTCCAGGATTGATAGGGTTCTTCACAATGGTTTCTGGTATGATATGTTTGACTTTACACATATAACATAGTAGGCCCATAATCTATCAGATCACACCCCAATAGTTTTGGATTTCCCTAATTGCCCGAGACCCAAAAAGACATTCCTATTTTGTGATATGTGGGTAAAGGATACACAGTTTAAAGATATAGTCAAGCATACTCTAGACAAGTGTATTTAAGGGCCTGCTCTTCAGGTTCTGAAGCATTTCCTATGCAGCTTAAGAAAGCCCCTCATTTTGCTTAATAAAAACAAGTTTGCGGATATCTATGCCTAGCGGACCAGAGCAAGAGAAGCATTGGTGAAGATTCAAACACAGTTACAGGGGGACCCTTTCAATAAGGAGCTTCTCCATCAGGAAGACATCAGAAGACAGCACTATGTCACTATCACCTATTTAGCCATAGCACTTAGTGAGCTTAATCATGTGATTTATGCACCTTTTTCTAATTTCACAGTTGGCTTTGTTTCTTTGAGAATATTTGCAGATTTTGACCTTGAGAGCCCAAAGCATGTTAGTGGAATGAAGATTTTGCAGCGTTGTGGGTTAAAGAAAGTAGTAAAGAGGCCAAAGTACACGCAACACGGACATACCATAGCCAGTGCCACGGTCTAGGTGCACCCAGGAAGAAGCAACAGGGCAAGACAAATGGAACCAATGAGGCAGTGGGACCACGACCAGGCTGTGGTAGGAACTATGGTCCGTGGTGGACCCCATGATTAAATCATGGTGGCCACTTATCCTTCGAGTCAATTAGATTTCTTTAAGCGTTTTGATTGTTTTGCAGACTTGATTACAATGATAAAATCCCTATTTTACTACTTCCTTAGATCTATCCATAATCCTATCACCATCCCATCATCATCTACACCCCAAATCAATCTATTGAGAGAGTTGAAGCAAGGGAAGAAGTAAGATCAAGCAATATTTTGGAGCTTTAGGAAGAAAGATTGAAAGACAATCATCCGGGCGATTAGACTAAGTTTTTAACTTCTCTCTTTCCTTTAACTTTTCTCGTTAATTTAGAGTAATATTTTAGAGATGTTCGCTTAATGTCAATGATGTTTGAGTAGTTTTCTTTATCTAGGGGTTGCTAAACCCGAACAACGATGTTGATTACTATGCTAGCCTGAGAACGTGCACATGGAATCTTGCTAGATTGTTTCAATCTAATCCTAGAAGTTCAACTGCTATTGCGGGATTTTTGGCCAATTTCTTGCATGTATGTTAGATGCTAGATCAAAGTAGTGACACGTGAAGATCGGGGTTAGAAAAACTGGGATTGCACTTGATTTAAAATTAGTGTGAGAAAGGATTACAAATTAAGTGGGCTTACAATAATCACATCTTTAAACTTGATATATATATATATATATATATATATATATATATATATATATATATATATAATACACATATATATATATATATATATATATATATATATATATATATATATATATATATATATATATGTA
>JAKOGI010002105.1:0-142005 GCA_029747015.1 Carnegiea gigantea
AATATAAATATATATATATATATATATATATATATGTTTGTGTGCGCGCGCGCGCGCATATGACTTACAAGTTAGCTGGTTAACCATTTTTCTGTTCATCAAGTGCAAGATTACAAGTTAGCTGGTTAACCATTTTTCTGTTCATCAAGTGCAAGATTTTGCTTCGAAGTTAACCGAGAACTTTCTTATGAAAATATCTCAGTACTGCTCTCACTGTCACTCTTACTCTCCCTCTTCTCCTAACTGCGTAGGGGCTCATTTACTGCTGTGTAGTGATGTAACAGAAATAGTGGCATTTTTCTGTTCATCTGGTCTTAACCCTTTACTAAGCATAGCAAAGAGATAAGAATGAAATCTAGTTTCTTGTTGTCAACAAGCTGGTTCATGTTCATCAGCATTCATTTTAGGATACATGGAATACATTAATGTGACGTTGAATTAGATCCCTTTGTTGATGTTTTCAGGATTCAGCATTAGCGTGGGATTAGTGATTCTAGTCTTGGGTTGCTACTGGCTTTACAGAGTGGTAAAGAAAAGGATAGAGGCCAAGCGCAAAGCCAAGTACTTTAAGAGAAATGGTGGTTTACTATTGCAACAGCATGTGTCTTCCAACGAGGGCGCTTTCGACAGAACTAAAATTTTTCGTGTTACTGAGTTGGACAAAGCCACCAACAACTACAACAAGAACAGAATACTAGGCCAAGGAGGCCAAGGTACTGTCTACAAGGGCATGTTGAGTGATGGAAAAATTGTGGCTGTCAAGAAGTCTACACTAGTGGATGAAAGCCAATTGGGACACTTCATTAATGAACTAGTTATTCTATCTCAAATCAATCATCGGAATGTGGTTAAATTACTTGGATGTTGCTTAGAGACAGAAGTACCCTTGCTCATCTATGAGTTCATCCCAAATGGAACACTTTATCATCTTCTTCATGCTTCAAGTGAAGATTTTCAGATTACTTGCAAAATGCGCTTGCAAATTGCAGCAGAATCAGCTGATGCTCTTGCATACCTACATTCATCATCAGCTACTCCGATTTATCATAGGGACATCAAGTCCTCCAACATACTTTTGGATGAAAAGTACAGAGCAAAAGTTTCAGATTTCGGGACCTCAAGGGCTATCACCATTGAGCAGACTCATGTGACTACTTGCGTCATGGGCACATATGGTTACTTAGACCCGGAATACTTCCAGTCAAACCACTTCACTGAGAAAAGTGATGTTTACAGTTTTGGTGTAGTTCTTGTTGAGCTCATAACGGGTAGAAAACCAATCAGCCCCACCAAATCCGGAGGGTGGATAAGCTTGGCATATGAGTTCCTTTCCCACATGGAAACATCTTGTCTGTCTGACATATTGGATGCTCGAGTTGTAGAAGAGGGGAAGGAAGAGGAGTTTATTGCTGTTGCTAACCTAGCAAGACAATGCCTCCGTATGAACGGGAAGCTACGTCCTTCAATGAAAGAAATAGCAGTCGCTCTAGATGGGATCAGGTCACAAAAGTTGCCCATCTCGAAAGATACGCATTATGGGGAGACTAAATATGTGATCAATGAAATCAGTGATATACATCGTGCTCCTTCCAGAGCAAAAACATTCTCTTCAAATAATGGTGCTGGCAGCTCCCGCTCCATTGATGTCCAACCACCCATGCTGTACACTTTTTGAAGGTACTCCCTGAAACCTACAGCCCATGTGCTTTCAAGGAAAACTAACCCAAGGCAACTGCCAAGAAAACAGCCCCATCTGCACCAAGAATGATTTGCATAAAAATCTTGAAAATAAATATTTGTCTTGCAGCTAGTCATCCGCATTTTGCAAGAGCAATGCTGAGGTGTTAAGACGTACACTTGCAGGCCTGAGCATGAATTTGAGTGAGGAACTATAATGTATTAAGTGCCTGAGAATTGCATCTAAACATTGGGATGAAAAATAAGGTTGCATCGAAGCCATTTTAGTAGCTAAAAAGCTGTTGTATTTTGGTGAACATGAAATGTTATACATTAGGAATTGGTATTTGCCATCTATTAGAACAAGTGAAACCTTGTGATTCTGTGTTTTCGTTGGTGATGCTCTGAAGTATGTTGTTGAAGGTAACGTACATCTGCGCTGTAGGATATCTCATCCCCTGTATGTACTCGGCATCTTACATAAAGGATTAAGGAACTTCTGCTCTCTTTCTAATCAGAAATTCGCTTCAAAAATGGGCTTTTTGCATGTTCTAAGAATTGGTTTAATTGGAAGTGCTTTGAATGTAATTAACCATACATGTGCCTTGAGCAGTAGCACATTGCTAATGGCCTTCGTGGTTCTAAAATCAGAAACCTTTGCTCTACATTTGTTGTCTAAAACTACCTTGGATGGCTTGCTATCCCTATGTCAAACAGAAGCAGACAATGAATGTAAGTACGCATGCACAGCAACTGATGTTGTAGTGATTTGTATGTGCATTTTCCAAGTGAGATGAAAATTCTTCTACTGGAGCACATCAGATTCGCTGACAGAGTGTTCTGTATATGGAATGAACTTATAGACAAGCAAAAGTAAGTAACTTCCATCTCTAAGCAACAATCTAATAATTTCTCTACTTTTTCAATGATTAACTTGGTAAAGAGGAACCACTTCATTTGATGATTTGATCCAATGGGCCCTCAGCCACCCTTGTAAAGTTCTTGGCAGCCGCGATTCTTGCACCTATTAGCATTCCTTTGTACATGTCCTCCTTGGCCAAGAATTCTGCTCATAGAAATTGTAAATGGGTTTCTTCCATAGAGCAACAGTGAAAATTGTCATATTTTGAAGAATACCATCATTAAAAGACATTGGTTGGCGCAGTGGCAATTTGTAAACCACCATTTCCCTTGCCAAAAAAATCCAATGAACAAATTGATTAGGCCACTGTCTACAACTCTGAAGTAACTCAATCCTTGCCAATTTATACAGAATTGACAAACTATTTATAGCTAAAATATGGGCACTATTAGTAATTGGTAAGCCGAAGAACACAAACCCAATCCTAGCTGATTTATCGTCTTCACCACTAGATTGTGATGTTGCAAGAAAGCTTTGCAATGGCAGCTTAAGCTTCCTGGGATGATGAGTACGACGATGATGATGAAACTCCTAGCCAAGCATTAAATGGTGCCAAGGCAGAAGCAAAAGCCAACACAGAGTGATCATTGTTTTAGGGTAACTATTTTCTCTTGCTTTTATTACTTTATCATTACAGAACAAGCAATAAACTAAAGTGCTTGTAAGCTCCGTGTGTGGTATACTCACTTTGACAGTTTGACTCTCTGCTTTGTTGTCCTGCTAGCATATTATTTGCCTCCAGAACATGCAAACACCCAACAAGTTCAATTCAATTAATCCAACTGAACAAAATGCTAATCAGTTAGCAATTAATTTCGGAATTTAGATGTCAATATTTTGGATTACTAGGGTTTGGATGCCAATAAGACTTTTTGAGGTATTCATTTTCAATAATTCGGGGGGTATTTTACATTGCACTTTTTAGGCAATTTAAATTTTCAAATAGATTTATGCAACTTAAAATTCATATGTTTGTGTTGTTTTAAAGGTAAGATCATTTGGAATTACTTGAAAAATACAATCTAAAATCATTCAAATACTATCGATATGTCTATTCTTTTAAAACTTATCCTAAATAACTTATTGTCGATCAGTGTTAATCATTGCTGAAATTGTGACTAGAAAATATGACTAAGTGCCGACAAGTGTTGACTAGTACTGATAAATACTAATCAGTGGTAAGTAATAATGATAAATACTTATAATAAGTTAAAAAAAATACCCATAAAAAATACCTCAAAAGATATTGTTCGGAGCTATTTCTTCAAATTGAATTATTCGCATGTACACTTTCAACATTTCAGATGATTTGGCGGCCAAAAACCCATTGATTTTTAATCAAAGTGTCATACTAATAATTGGGCAATTGGTGGAAAGGGTCAGCGGCTGTGATTCTCCCTCTCCTCCCGGAAACTTGTAAGAAAAGCCTGAAATTTTAGGAAGGTAGTGGTTAAACAATCTAAAGTCTAATTTGCTACTTATTCATGATGTACATATATATGGTTCTGTCACCATCCCCTTCTTCCATGGGAAGCTATTCTTACTGGAGAAGCTGGGTTACAAAGATCATGGTAAAATGAAGTAGTGTGTATTAGAGAGATGGGAAAATTTTGGGTTGCAACTTTATCCAAGTTGGAAAAATCAAGCATACTTGAGAGTCAGATAAACTTTACCTTTTTCTTTTTCGGTCGGGATGGTGGGTGGAGTAGGTGGGCTAAATGCATAGACAAAGGTTTAACTATTGAGGTTAGAGAACGAAAGGACAAAGGTTAAAGTGTGACGGTTCAATTAAGGACACTTTTGCCACTTCAGCTAAACTATAACGATGTTACTGACAAAAGGGTACTTCGTGGAGATGTTGTAAGTAAAGTTTCGTGTGAAATTAGCGGAATTCACAACTGTTTATAGACATCAAATAAAATTTCGTAAAATTTGACAAAGTTAATTGACATTCATTTGATTTTTAATGTGTAGAAAATTGGATATTTTCGGAGGATTATTTGATGGTGCTAAAAGCCTAAAAACGGTAAGCTAACCTACAAACCATCTATCATTCTTCCCCCATACATATTGTACGTAATTTTCCACCATTAATCTATCCATCAAGAGGTGCATTATTCAGTCATCTGGCATCAATAATGCCTGCAGTGCATTCAATTTAGAATTTAAAACTGTCTGACAAAAATAAAAAGACACAATAGAGTGAATAGACATGCCATGGAATACAATAAAAGGAAGGAGTTACCACACGGAATCAAGCATAAATAACACAGCTTCCCATCAACTCAGTTCATACAATCCTTAACTAAACTATGAGCTAAACACTGACCAGCTGGTTTAAGCCAAAGGAGCTACATATATAATACTTTAAAAACAAAGTACGACTCAAACCAAGACTTACCATCATACTCTTAAACCCTGCCATACTCCCTTAGTTCTAACAAGATCACACTTAATCACTCAATTTGAATCCGATCCATGATCTTGGAAACCACTTCTTTCGATTCTTTTAGAAGCTTGATGCTCGTGTTAAGCCTCTCTCGCTTAGCAGCCACAGAAGGGGGTTCCTCCATCATCCTCTCGAACCCTCCTACATATGGACTCATCAACTCCTTCACAATCTCGTTTACCAACTCCTTGTTCACCAAATTCTGAATGCCATACACCAAATGCAGAGCCATCCAGTCTACAAGTCGCCTAAGCACAATCTTCCAATACGCGATCATTCTCATCTTCATGTCCAATGCATCCTGAGCCACATGCTTGACCTTCCTAAGGTGCGCGACATCCACCCTCCCAAACCCCTCAATTGCTAGGATAGATGACTTATGTTCATTCTCCATGATCTCAGCAAACTGTTGTTGGCATGACATAAGTCGATTCCAAGTTGATGAGTACTCAGGATTACATGTGTAATCCACGAGTTTCTCCATTTCGACTATCTCCATAACGTGCTTCACTGACTCATCTTTCATCCTAGTGATCAAGTTACAAGCTGCCCTTCTAGTCGAAGAAACAAGTTGTGGGTAGTTGTCACAGTGCTTATTTAGCACCCAGACTAGCACATTTTCGACATAAGCCCACACATCATTGACAAAGTTCACAGGGTTTGATGAAATCCCTTGGACCCGTCTTTTCAACAGGGTAAGGAACACAGAGCGAGGAGGGAAGTTCGGGAGCCCAATCCCCTTAGCCTCCTCAAGTGCTCGAACTTCCTCCATCAGGAACTCAGATGGACTCAGTTCATCCTCCTTGCACTGCAGTCCGTCTGAGTACCCGTTTAGCATCTCCGCTAGACGGGCAGTGCAATGCATCTGCACATCATCAGGGTACTCATCATACTCCCCTCTAATCATAATCTTCTTCAGAGATTCCTTCACTTCCCCCATCAGGTCCATGAAGGCAGTCATAGCCTCTGCCACAGAGGATAAATTCTTAGGCATTTTCTGCAGTTCAGTCATATTAGCATTCAGCTTATCATTGATTTGGTTAACTATATTAGGCAAGCACTTGGAGATGATGTTAGCCTGAATCTGAACCAGGTTGTGGGCTAACACCGGAATGCCCACCATCGACTTACTGATCCTCGAGAGCAAAGGATGGGACCCAAATAGCCTCGACTCCTCCAACCGGGCCTCCTCATAGGACTCCTGCCCGATCCGGTTCCTGACACAAACATACCCTAACCCAATCTTGACATCACCATTGGTCACCTTCTCAAACAGCCCATCAGGTTTCAGATCAGCTTGAGTCACCACTGCAAGTGTCCTCTCACCTGCAGCATTTGTTAAATTTTACTACAACGCACAAAATTTCAGCAAATTTTTGATGTTTCCTCTGGTTCTGACATATGGTCATGATTAAATTCGGCTCAAAATCGGATCCAAAATTAGGAAAACTGACCTGGAGCATTTCTAAGTTTATCACAATGCACAAAATTTCAACCAATCTTTGCTTTTTCCCGTATTTTGACATATGGGCATGATGAAATTCAGCTCAAAAATCAAATCCCATCGAACATTACAAAAATTTGGCGAAATTTTATGCGTGCCTTACTTAAAAAAAATTAGGAAAACTGACCTGTTTTATCCACACTTTGTGACAGCATAATAGACTCACAAGTAGAGAAATCGACCGTTGCAGATAAAACATTCAAAATGATGGTTTCTTCAGGGTTTATATACTCCATGATCATCTCCCTAACAAGTTGATATATATTTTGGGGCTGCCCACGGACCGGGATCCGGGTGATTCCTGGTAGATCCACCATAGTCAAATCGGGCACCCCATGCTTGTTGACCAAAAGAGTAATAGGAGTGTTGGATATCCCCTTAGCATCCCCTGCTATCTGATGTGTGGCACACTCAATGTCCTCTGCCACGTGGGCTTCATCCGTTTGGACAGTCTGACCCATGTACTCTAGCTCATAAGTCGGGTCAGAATCCGGGTCGGGTTGGTTCTGGAGGCGCATGATGAGGGGGACCCGGGTGCATATCCCCTGACCCCGAGGTAGACTGATAGCAGCTAGTGACTCGAGCACGCTGGATTTTCCTGAGGACTGATCACCCACAACCACAATGGTGGGGAGCTGGATGCCCTCCTTCATGACTTTGAGGGTTCGAAGCTTGTCGACCGCATCGAGAAGGGGGCGAATGCGGTCGTTGTAGGAGCAGATGAGGGGTGGAGGGACGGTTGAAATGGGTGTGATTTCATGGCCATGGTGGGTTGAAGGTACAAGAGCCATTTTTGATTGCTAGTTTTGCTGATCATAAGAGGGGTTCTAATGTTCTCTGTGTGTTTTTATGGGCAGGTTAAAGCTGGAAAAGCAGTGGCGGAGTGAAGTCAACTATAGTCAAGCACAAAGTACTTTTAATTTATATATATGTAGCGGTGCTTTATTTTTACAGGAAAGTTCCTCCCTGACATTGCAACCTCGGCTTTTTTGTACGGCCCAAGATTCTTTATCTATTTTTCGCACAATAATAATTTGGCTCTACGCATGCTTGGGTGTCTTCACCTCACCTTTTCAGCTAAACCAGTGTTTCTCCCCCTCCCTCGCCCCTCCCCCCCCCCCCCCCCCCCCCGTCGTAAAAGTAAACCAAAGATGTTTGTTCCAATTTGCAGTTAACTGATTTATCATTATATTAGGACCGTCAAATACATCAGATTAGATTGAGTTAGGCTATGTTCTTTTCGTAGGTCAATTTATATTTACTAACCGCAATCCACTTCAACCGACTTCAACCTATTTCAACCAACTTCAACCCACTTGGAAAAAAAATATCAACTTCAACCCACTTCAACCAAATTCAACCCACTTCAACCAACTTTAACCCACCCCTTCATAATTGTAATAATTTGTAAAGTATCATGTAAGATTTTACTGTCTGTTGTTTTTGTGAATAAATTGGATGGGTAAAAGGATGAGGTAGGTTGAAGAAGTTAAAGTGGGTTGACGTGGGTTGAAGTTGGTATTTTTTTTTGAGGTGGGTTGAAATAAGTTGAAGTGGGTTGAAGTGGGTTGATGTAGGTTGGAAAATGCTGAAGTTGGTATCTTTATTATGTGGTGGGTTTAGGTGGGTTAAAATAATAAGAATGAAAGTAATGTGTGATAATTTATGAACTTATCAAAATTTTGTGAAAGTTTTGTTTATTCTTTCTTATTTTTTATTTTTTATATTTTTTATTTCCTATTTTCTATTTTTTATTTTCTATTTTTTTATTTTTTATTTTTTTATTTTTTTAATTTCTTATTTTTTATTTTTATTTTTTATTTTTTGTTTTTTAATTTCTTATTTTTTTCTTTTTTATTTTCTATTTTTTCTTTTTATTTATTTTTATTTTTTGTGTTTAATTTTTTACTTTTAATTTTTTAATTTTTTACTTTTTACTTTTTATTTTTCTATGATTTTAAGTTTTTTATGTTTTTATTTTTTTATTTCTTACTTCTCATTTCTTTTTTTTTAAATTTTCATTTTTAATTTTTAATTTCTAATATTTGTTTTTTATTTTTCATTTTTTTATTTTTTATTTTTTATGTTTCATGTTTTATTTTTTTATGTTGTTTATGCTGTTTATGTTTTTATGTTTTTATTTTTTACTTCTTATTTTTTATTTTTTTATATTTTAATTTTAGTTTTTAATTTTGTATTTCTTATTTCTTATTTTTTATGTTTATATGTTTTTCTTTTTTATTTCTTATTTCCTATTTCCTATTTTCTTTTTTCTTTTTTTATTTTTTATTTTTTATTTTTTATTTTTTTTGAATTTTCTGTAACTTTTGTTCGGAATAAAAATAAAATGATAAAAAAATTAATAAATGAATATAAAAAATTGAAAACAAACAAAATAAAAAAACTAAAAAAATAAAAATGAAATATAAAAAATTAAAAATTAAAAACAAAAAATTAAGAATAACAAATAAAAAAGAAGAAATAAGAAATAAAGAAATAAAAAAGAAGAAAATAACAAATAAGAAATAGAGATTAAAAACTAAAAAATTAAAATTAAAATGTAAAAAGTAAAAAATAAAAAATAAAAAATTAGAAATAAAAAATAAAAACGTAAAACAGAAAAATAAAAAACAGAAAAAATGAAAAATAAAAATAAAAAATAAAAACATGAAAAATAAAAAATAAAAAATGCAAATAAAAAATAAAAAATAAGCAATAAAACATAAAAAAAAATAAGAAATTAAAAAAAACATAAAAAACATAAAATCATAGGAAATTAATAAATAAAACATAAAAAATAAAGAACTAGAAATCTAAAAAAACAAATAGTACAAAGTAAAAAATAAAAAATGAGAAATAAAAATAAAATTTAAAATTTAAAATTTAAAATTTAAAAATAAAAAAATCAAAAATCAAAAATAAAACATACCGCATAAAAAAATAAAATTAAAAAATTAAAAAATAAGAAATTAAAAAAATATTAAATAAAACAATAAAAAATATAAACATAAAAAATAAAAAAAGAAAATAAAAAAGTAAAAATTAGAAAATAAAAAATAAAAATTGAAAAATTGAAAAATAAAACATAAAACATAAAACATAAAAAATAAAAAATAAGTGAAAAATTAAAAATAAAAAATAAAAAATAAAAATACAAAATAAAACATAAAAAATAGAAAATAAAAATTAAGAAGTAAAAAATAAAAAATAAAAAATAAAAAACAAAAAACAAAAAATAAAAAATAAAAAATAAAAAATAAAAAATAAGAAGAAAATTAAAAAATAAAAATAAAAAGTTGAACAATTAAAAATAAAAAATAAAAAATAAAAAAATTAAATCAAAAAATACAAAATAAAAAAATACAAAATAAGAGACTACAAAATAAAAAAATAAAAAATAAAAAATAAAAAATAAAAAATAAAAGAAATAAAAAATAAAAACTAAAAACTAAAAAATGAAAATTAAAAAATAAAAAATAAAAAAATAAAAGATAAAAAAGAATAAACAAAAATTTCACAAAATTATGATAACTTCATAAATTATCACACATTAATTATATTCTCATTATTTTATTCGCTTCAACTCACCCCATAAAAAATATACCAACTTCAACCCACTTCAACCAACATTAACCCACTTCAACGTACTTCAATCTATTTCAACCCACCTCAAAAAAAAAATACCAACTTCAACGTACCTCAATCCACATAAACCTACTTCATCTTTTTACCCACCCAATTTACCCATGAAAAGAATAGAGCCTTAATATACATATCAAATTTTAATTAACTGAGAAATTTTTAATCTAAACCTAACTTATTTATTAAATGGGTTGAAAATTTTGACCTGTGTTTGTTTATTTTTTAAACAGATTGACCTAAAATTTGCCCATTAATCCATTTAATGTAAATGGGTCAGATTCAGGTTATCTAGTCACCCATTTACCCACTTAATATTTCGACTAGAGTATGATTATGGAATCATATAAACTATTCTTTTAAATTCAATATATTATCACAACGTAACCATTGTCCATGATATGCAAGAACCACAATCTCAAAATACAAATCGACTAATTAAATCCTACTTTTTCACGTTTTCCCCCAAAAAATAAACGGTAAGTGGGTAAATAAGTCTATTTATTTAATCCAATTAATTAAACAGGTTAAATATGTATTTTTTCTTGTCAAAATTCTCAATTTAAACATAACCCAATTAATTAAACGGGTTAAACATGTCAACTCATCTTATTAAATAGGCTAAAAATCTTCATCCAAACTCACTTAATTTCGTATTTAATTTGAATTGATAATTGTATCGGGTTAGTTTTTGACAACCCTAATTATATTATCCTTTTAAATTGAATGTCATGGGATTGAGCCTCACAGCTCTATAATTCTTCTGATGTACGTGAGGATGCACAGGCCTTTCAACCGTGTCTTTTCAGTTTGGATATTCTTCTCAGTCTATGTAAGGTTCATTGAGCTACCCTATATAGAGGTCTAATGAATTAGGTATTTGTTCTCTCTAAAAAAATGCAATTATCAATAATTGTAAGGAGTTATAAGTTGTAAAAAATTATAATTAAAAAATTTAAATATTTATAAGTTGTGAGCTTGAAGGTGAAGAGAGTAAACCCTCCTATTATTTATTCAGATCAGGGGCAAAGAAAAAGAGGAAAAATAAATTATTTAACCTATTTCTTCCTTATTAAAAAATTAGCGGGTAAAAAAGTAATATGGCAATAATTCACTTACATTCACCTCCCTTATTTCAATGTTTGTTTGCGGCTAAATTGGGGATCAGTGGAAACAATGAAAAGTCGGATAAATTCGGCTGAATTTCCTCCGCGTGCTCCTCTTTGCCGTATACCTGCTTGATTTTACAATGTACAATTTACAAGGGTTATACAGCTCAACAGGTTCAGTTTCGGAACGAAGGGCGTGGGATGAGGCAATCATAACTGATAGGGATTTGGGATGATAGATCTGAATCATCTGATGGAACAACACATAAGATATGTACCCTGTAATATCCACTGGATTAAAGGAAAAAGAGTACTGTGACCCATCCAACGATTGAGACCATTTCTTGACAACTGGTTTTGGCTTCTTCACTAAATTGATTTTAAGATCAGCATTAAATTGTAGGCAAAATTTGTCGATTGTTGGATGAAGAGATTAAAAGATTGCAAGATTGCAAATCCTCCTTTTCTAAGAGGACCTTAATTTTATATATTTCTTTCTCAAGTTTAATGGAGATCACAATTAAAAAAAAATTGAAGAAGTAATGTATGCAACATTTAAATGGGGATTTAGATCCGTCGTTATAGATTTACAATTTCAATTTAGATTCGAATCAAAATTACTTGTCTTTTTTAAAAGGGGTCAAATCAATTGGGCTTGATCATTAATTAAGTTGAATTTGAATAATACTCCATCCGTCTCACACTCTCACATTTATTGGAGGTGTTTGACAAAGAGTTTTTTGGATCAAAATTAGCTGTCTGATCAAGTTAAAAAAATTAATTTGTATGTTTAGCAAGAAAACTTCTTAGAAGAACTTTTCCGGTCTAAAATGTACTTTGAAAAAAGCTAATTCTATGAATTTTTTGGAGAATTAGCTTTTTTTTCCTCACAATTTCACCAAAAATAACTTATCTTACCAAATAATTTTTCAACAAATTACTAATTCCAATAGCTTATACAAACAATTAACTTAAACAGTTAACAGTTAAAAGCTAATACAAGTGATTAATAGCTATTTTGCCAAACAGGACCATTGTAAAAAAATTCATTTTTATTAGGAGTGGGCAACACGTTGAGTATCCATTGGATTAAGCCGATCTGCCCCTTTAAAATAAAGTCAATAAAAGACCGTGTCAATAATGAACTGGATCAATAGTGGGCCGGCCTATCAACGCATATTAACAGTTCGGACCGAGTCGGTTCATTAACAGCCCGCTTAGTAATCCATTATTTTTTCCAACCTACTTGACACACTACTTACATATTCCAATCAGTTAAACTTATTATCAACACTTTATACATAATAGTAATTATTATACATAGTTTTTTTGTGCAAGTTTGCTTCATTTTAAAACGGACAGGTCACCCATGGACCGATCCGACTTGCCCCACATGATTACAAGCGACTCTAACCGGACCTGATCCACTCTATAAACGGGCCGATCTAATCCGATCCGATCCGGGCCATTGTCCATAATTTTTATAGTCCTATTTTATTGTCAAAACTATCTTTTCCGACAACTTTTTTCCTATGTTCATTGATTAAAAAGTCATTTCCACCATATAAACTGCTTAAGGTCCTTAATAAGGCATGATGGTATTGAAGGATGGATTATGCTTAATGGTCATTAATAATAATGCTAAATTTTTATGGATGGAGTTAAACGTTGACTATTAGTATTATGATAATGTTTCTATAAAATGTCCTTATTAAATCTATTGATGAAATTTGTTTTTTTTTTTTTCGGGGGGGGGGGGGGGGGAGAGTAGAAGCAAAAGATAATTTGACGTTGATTTTCAGTGGTCTCAACTGTTAAGCAAGAATTAATTTAAGCCGCACTCAACAGATTCAGATCGAATTCATTCGGCCCTTCCCTTCGGCTTGTCAATCCCGTGCATTATCCTTAAACGCAAGGCCCAACTTTCATGTTTAAAAAAAAAGGTCGAATTTTCACCCGCCCTCCCCAAAAAATGACGAATTTTCCAGTGATTCATTAGGTTAACATGTCAATGGAAGACTATTTGTCCCCCCCCCCCCCCCCCTTTTATGGTTTAGGATACTGTAAAGAATTTAAAATAAATTGTAAATTGGTGAACTAATTAATTGTATTTATTTCTTATCAAGTTCAGAAACTCAAGCTTAGCTTATGAATTTGCTCTTTTCAACTTTCTTTTTAGCATGTTCAATTCAATTAAAATACGTTTAACTTATTAGTTCAGTTTACTTCAATAAGAATTAGTTCAATAAAAATAAGTTCATTTAAGCCAAAATAAATTCAATTTAATTCAACTCAACAAAAATAAATTCATATTAACAAAAATAACTTTAGCAAAAATAAATTGAAACAACAAGATCTAAGTCCAGGATTTCTATTGTCACTGCCCAGCAAAAATATCTTCTTGTTCTTGGTTCACTTTTTTTGTCTTAATTTATACTGGTAAAAAAGGAGGGGGTGTCCTGATGAATTTCTACAGTCAATATTGTTTGCGAGATTTTAGTTGCAATAGTCTAACTAATAATCATATATCCTTAATTGCCCACCAAATTCTGAATTAAACAGGTGCATTATTAAACCCTTAATAAGCATGCACTGACTGGTGATCATTGTCTCTTGCGTTGCATTGCATGGGAATTGGAAACATCAACATTAGCTTTAATTTATTTGATTACAGCATGCATGCCACTCCTAGCTTCCTCCTGTTGAAGACAGGTCCTTGTTGAAATTAACACACACTTATTTCCCATTTTAATTAAGCTCCATTTTCGATGTTCTTTCTGTTCAATAATTAAGAAAACCAAACGTCCCCTTACTTCATTCTGCCTATAAATGCTAGCTATTCTAGCTAACTGACCCATCGGCCTTAACCTTAACTTTGCAAATTAGTCTTAAACCTTACTGTTATCAAGAAAAAACTAATCAAGCAGAAATGGCTATTATACCATCCGCTGCTGAAATCACACCCATCTCATCCCTCCCTCCACCCCTCATCTCCTCCTACAACGACCGCATTCGCCCCCTTCTCGATGCGGTCGACAAGCTTCGAACCCTCAAAGTCATGAAGGAGGGCATCCAGCTCCCCACCATTGTGGTTGTGGGTGATCAGTCATCGGGGAAGTCGAGCGTGCTCGAGTCACTAGCTGCTATCAGTCTACCCCGGGGTCAGGGGATATGCACCCGGGTCCCCCTCGTTATGAGGCTTCAGAACCAACCAAACCCGGATTCTGAACCGAGTTATTTGCTCGAGTACATGGGTCAGACTTTACCAACGGATGAATTTCACGTGGCGGAGGCCATTGAGTATGCTACACAGCATATAGCTGGGGATGCTAAGGGGATATCCAACACTCCTATTACTCTTTTGGTAAAGAAGCATGGGGTGCCCGATTTGACTATGGTGGATCTACCCGGAATCACCCGGGTCCCCGTTCGTGGGCAGCCCGAAAATATATATGAACAGATTAGGGATATGATTATGGAGTACATTTCTCCAGAGGAGTCCATCATTTTGAATGTTTTGTCTGCAACGGTTGATTTTTCTACTTGCGAGTCTATTATGCTGTCACAAAGTGTGGATAAAACAGGTTAGTTTTACTACATTTACTTAAAAAATTCTCCTAATTATATTACTTGAATCAAATTTAACCATTCCATCAGAAAAAAAGGGTCAAATTTAAACCATGCTCAAATTTTGTGCATTGTATATTGTCTAATTCTTGCAAGCATTTGCAGGTCAGAGGACCCTAGCGGTGGTTACAAAGGCAGATAAGGCACCTGAAGGCCTGCTTGAAAAGGTCACCAATGATGATGTCAATATTGGGCTGGGCTATGTCTGTGTGAGGAACCGGATTGGGCTCGAGTCCTACGAAGAGGCCCGGTTGGAGGAGTCCAAACTGTTTCGGTCCAACCCGCTCCTCTCGAGGATCGATAAGTCCATGGTGGGCATTCCTGTTTTAGCCCAAAAGCTGGTTCGGATCCAAGCCAACATCATCTCAAAGTGTCTGCCCAACATTGTGAAGCAGATTAATGGCAAGCTGAATGCCAATTTGACTGAACTGAAGAAAATGCCTAAGGATTTATCCTCTGTGGCAGAGGCCATGGCTGCTTTCATGGACCTCATGGTGGAAGTGAAGGAATCTCTGAACAAGATTCTCATCAGAGGGGACTATGACGAGTATCCTGATGATGTGCAAATGCATTGTAATGCTCGGTTAGCGGAGATGCTGAATAGGTACTCAGACGAACTCCAATCCAAGGATTGGAGTTCGTCTGAGTTCTTAATGGAGGAGATTCGGGTGCTAGAGGAATCCAAAGGCATTGGGCTCCCGAATTTCCTCCCCCGCTCAGCTTTTCTTACACTTCTGAAGAAAAGGATCAATGAAATATCTTCACACCCAGCGAACTTTGTCAATGTGGTGTGGGCATATATTGAAAGTGTGCTAGTTTCGGTGCTCAACAAGCACTGCGACAACTACCCCCAGCTCTTCTCTG
This sequence comes from Carnegiea gigantea, assembly GCA_029747015.1. Taxonomy (NCBI): domain Eukaryota; kingdom Viridiplantae; phylum Streptophyta; class Magnoliopsida; order Caryophyllales; family Cactaceae; genus Carnegiea; species Carnegiea gigantea. Next base: position 15,792 of record JAKOGI010002105.1, read on the forward strand.
CCATTTCAAGGGCAGCTGGCAATGTGACCGCTAGGATGAAAGCCGAGTCTGTGAAGCAGGTCATGGAGATCATTGAAATGGAGAAGCTTGTGGACTACACATGTGATCCCGAGTACGTATCAATGTGGAATAAGCTGATGTTGTGCCTAGGGCAGTTCAAGAAGATCATGGAGAATGAACACGAGCCCCCTGTATTGAACATCGAGGGCATTGGGGATGTCTGTGTTGCACACTTGAGGCAGCACAAGCACAGTGCTGAGGAAGCGTTGGACATGAAAATGAGACTGATTGCATATTGGAGGATTGTTCTGAGGCGGCTTGTGGACTCAATGGCTCTGCATTTGCTGTTCAGCATTCAGAAACTGGTGAACAAGGAGTTGGTCACTGAGGTCGTCAATGAGTTGATGGGTCCGTATGGTGGAGGGCTCGAGAAGATGCTCGAAGAGCCCCCATCTGTGGCTGCTAAGCGAGAGAGGCTCAACACGAGCATCAAGCTTCTTAAGGAGTCCAAAGATGTTGTTTCTAAGATAATGGATCGGATCCAAATCGAATGAATGTGATCGACTTTTTGCTTCATATGAAACTAGGTGGGTTTGAGAGAAGTGAGTTAGGGAAGGTTTAGTTTTTTTCTTGTTGTCTGAATTGATGTAGGTTAAGGTTTGTAGTACTTCTGTTTGATTTTCAGACTTATGCAGCACTTTTTCTCACGCTTGTAATGTAATGGATCGAAGTGGGTATTTACTTTTTTGCTCATCTGCAATGTGTCATGCTGTTAGTCTGATCGAATTCGCCATTTGTGTCATGGATAATTGCTTCGCAGTTTCGCCTTCCAATAATCAAACTCCTGTGAATATATATATATATATATATATATATATATATATATATATATATATATATATATATATATGTTAAATGAATTGGGAGATTTAGGACATATCTAAATGTGCGGAAGCGTACAGATCTTTTACCGTATTTTGCTCCACGAATGAATGTCCCGGAGGCTACCAGAGTACTGGTTGAATACCACACCACAAACCCGACACACAGCTAAAATGTACATTTAAGAGAGAGGGAGAACAGATGTGATTGTATTCTTGCTTGGTATGCGTCTATTTTTGATCAAGGGATTAGGGGGTATTTATATGGCACGCAGCCAAACCAATTTACTAAAAATGGGCCCCAAAATCCCTCCACTATCCCAACTAATGGGGAAGTGGCCGTTATTTTTTTTTGACTCAATCAACATCTCCCACTCGGCCACTTAGGCTATAACAATGTTCACACAACATTGTCTCCTCTTAAAACGTGCGTGTCATACCAGGAATGTGACGTGCGATCAAAGAGAACAAGTTGCGTTATGTTAAGGCACTGACAGTCTAACAAAACACTTTTAAAACAGACAATTCCCTAAACCATTCAAGACATCACCAAAGGCATACACTGTCCCTTTATGCTTATTGATATATCATGTGATTGTATTTCGAAATACAATCGCCCGGGCTGATATGGTGAATACGAAATAGTTTTCCTCAGCAACTCACGACATCACTTCTCAATGAGATTGCTTTCCTAAGACGTTCCGCTGAGCTGTATAGATCCATAGCTCTTGGAATACGCATTAAGGTAGCAACATCTCATTGGGAATTTATGTCATAGTCCCAAGTTCAAGGGGATTGTTATTTGAAACACCGAAGTTTCAGGGATCACAGTGACAAGGAAGGGAATCAATTGTCACTCCTATTAGGTCGACTTAAGCACACACAGTATGAAATGTGTGTCATGGTATAACTCCCACTGAGGTGAGTCAGTCACTACCTATACCATGCGAATTACAAGTCCAGTACTTCCTCAGCACTGACCCGAGTTATTCAGTTGACGTACTAAACGTAACTTAGTAACTCTAAATTCGGCTTTTAGGGTTTGATATAAGGTTGTGTTATATCTGATTCACTCAGAATCTCATCTTAGACTTACTAAGGCGACTATTTCTCCACATCACTCGTACTTACCCAAAGGTACGTTAATTATTAATATTGCACACCTAGTGTTAATATCATCAAGTCTTATCCTACCCGCTACTTAAGCGTCAGGATCGATTATCCGTGTGACAAGATAATCGGAAAGCCTAGTGACATTTTAGATATGCCTAATCATACAACCAAAAAGTTCACTACACACTTGTCCAAAACCAAAACTAGGATATGCTAACTAACTAAACTCTACGAAGACCAAGACTCAACATATGAGTTTTGAACACATCTCTTGGAGTAGGTTTAGTTAATGGATCTGCTATCATTTTGGCAGTAGATAAATATTTAACCATAACTTCTTTCGACTTAATGGTGTCCCTTACGAAATGGTAACGCCTCTTAATATGCTTGGCCTTCCTATGAAATTTAGGATCCTTCGCATATTGAATAGCAGCAGTATTGTCGCACCAAATTTCGACAGGATCATTAACTCGTGGAGTTAGACCGAGATCCTGAAGAAAACTCCTTAGCCAAACTGCCTCTTGTGTGGCTAGGCAACAAGCGACATACTCTGCTTCCATAGTCGATAGAGCTATGCAATCTTGCTTCTTGCTGCACCAGGATATGGCTCCTCCACCCAGGGTGAAGACATATCCAGAGGTGGACTTAGACTCATCTAAGTCACCACCCCAGTCAGCATCAGTATACCCCCTTAACCTTATGTCTCCTCCTTGGTAGCAAAGTACTAAGTTAGTAGTTCCACGAAGATAACGCATTATCCTCTTGACGGCTTGCCAATGAGCGATCCCTGGGTTACTTTGGTAACGACTTACCAAACCTACCGCGAAGCAAATGTCAGGCCGTGTACATAACATGGCATACATTAAGCTTCCAACTGCACTAGCATATGGGACACTACTCATTTTCTGCTTTTCGTCATCTGTTTTCGGACATTGCTCCAGACTTAGGATCAAGCCCTTATTTACTGGAGTGTCAACGGGTTTAGAGTAGTGCATCCGAAAACGCTCTAAGACTTTCTCGATATACGCCTTCTGGCATAGACCGAGAAGCTTCCTCGAGCGGTCTCTGATTATTTCTACTCCCAGGACGAACCTAGCTTCACCCATGTCCTTCATCTCGAAGACAGAGGACAGCCACCGCTTGGTGGCATTGATCATCTCCAGATTACTTCCAGCTAACAATATGTCATTGACATACAAAGTAAGAAACATAATTCCTACTTCTGTCTTTTTGACATACACACAGTGGTCCTCTGAGACCATGGATAAGCCAAACGCAGTAATAGCTTCATGAAATCTGAAGTACCACGCTCGTGAAGACTGTTTGAGGCTATATATGGACTTTCTAAGACGACAAACCTTATCCTCTTGACCTTTTGACACGAAACCAAAAAGTTGTACCATATATATTTCTTCCTCAAGGGTTCCATTTAGGAAGGCAGTCTTCACATCCATATGGCACAACTCTAAGTCCAGATGGGCAACTAGCGCTAGAAGTAAGCGAACTGAGGCTAATCTCACCACAGGAGAAAAGGTTTCCTCATAGTCCACACCCTCAACTTGGGTGTAACCTTTCGCCACTAAACGGGTTTTGAACTTATCAACCGACCCATCCGCTCGACGTTTTACCTTGAAAACCCACTTGTTTCCAATGGCCTTTCGTCCAGGAGGAAGGCTGACTAGATCCCAAACCTCATTCCTAGCCATTGAGTCCAACTCATCCCCCATGGCGTCCATCCATTCTTCCTTATTTGGTGAGTCAATAGCCTCTACGTAAGAGGTTGGTTCTTCTATTTCCAAAGGCATGCAGAAGAAGATGTTCTCTTCGATTTGGAAAAATCGGCGAGGAACTCTTCCACGCTCACTCCTTCGGGTGACACTAGGACCTGGTTGCGTTGTTTGCACAGGTTCCAACTCTTCTCTCCCCCTTTTCCTTCGAGGTACCAAACCTTGAGGGGAAGCCATTCGAGATGCAGAATCTCGAGAAGGAGAGATGTCACTCCCACTTACCCCTTGGGGTGTGGGCTGGTCAGTACGAGGACTATCCTCATTTCCGCTAACCGGAGAATGAGGGTTTCCCTCGTGCTGGGGTTGGTTACCCTGAGCAGACAAGCTTCCCTCAGTAGGAATTGAAACCTCATCCTCGGTGATACGGGTAGTATACATATCCTCCCCCTCACCGAGAGATAGGTGTGGTCGTAACTCATACAACTGTAAGTTCTGTTTGACTTCACCAATAGTTGGGAACTCATACTCAAGAAAGTCGACATTGCGGGAATCAATTTCCCTCATGCCGCTAGGAGGATGTTCTCCGTACATCACATAACCTTTTGAATGTTCAGGGTATCTAATAAAGACCATCTTGGTGGCTCTAGGACCAAGTTTTCCATATCTATGGGTTAGGTTATGCACATAGCCTGCCGACCCCCATGGCCGTAAGTGGTCCAGAAGAGGTTTCCTGTCATTCCATAACTCATACGGAGTAGTGAAAACACTCTTACTGGGTACTCGGTTTAAAATGTAAGTTGCTGAAAGCAACGCATCACCCCAGAAGCTAATTGGGAGATTAGCTTGAGCCATCATTGACCTGACCATGTCAAGTAAGGTGCGATTCCTACGTTCAGCAACACCATTTTGTTGCGGTGTGTACGGAATCGCAAGATGTCTAACTATACCCTTTTCCTCACAAAACTCTTTGAACATATCAGAGAGATATTCGCGACCACGGTCGGTCCGAAGAGTCTTAACTCTCCGAGCCAACTTAGTCTCTACTTTTGCTACGAAGCGTTTGAACACATCTAGTGCTTCATGACGATGTGATAACAGATAAACATATCCATATCTCGAGTAATCGTCAATTACAGTGAGGAAATAAATGGCACCATTACGTGCCTTAACATTCATAGGTCCACATATATCGGAGTGGATGAGGTCTAAGGTACTAAGCACCCTAGAAGCCTTACCAAAAGGTTTCTTGGTCGCTTTTCCAGCTAAACAAGGTTCACATCTAGGCAATCTAACTGTAGTAAGTGATCCTAGTAGACCTTCTTTAGCTAGTCTAGTCATTCTTTCTTGGCCAATATGGCCGAGTCTAGTATGCCAAAGAATAGAATCATGATCTAAAGCAACAGATGACACAAAAGCAGAAGATGTATTATTACTATAATACTCATTGTCCAAGTCCAAAATAAGGAAATCATCTACTAAAGATGCGTGGCCAAACAAATTGCCACAATAAAAAATGTCTAAGCCGTCAATACTAGAAACAAACTGAAAACCTAATTTCATTAAGGAGACGTAAGACACTAAGGAACATTGGACCCCAGGAGCATAAAGAGCATCGTGAAGAAGTAACGACCTCCCTCCTCGCAACTTAAGCCGATATGTTCCAATTCCTAGAACGTCTTCTGCAGTGCCATTCCCAAGAGTTACAGTCTGCGATCCCACCGGACAAGGGTGAAATTCCACAAACCCAACTTTGTCTCGAACTACGTGCTTGCTTGCTCCCGAATCTACGATCCAATTAGGAAAGGATTTAGCAATGAATGCATGGGAACAAACAAGTAGTTTAACAATGGAAAATGGAGAAGGTACCTTAGCAGGCTCGGGACAATCCCGAGCAAAATGGCCCTTCTGCCTGCAGTTATAGCACGTCACTCGTGCCATTTTATCCATCACCTTACCCTTGGGCTTTGATTGCTTCTTAGCAATTCCGCCTCTAGGGCCAAGTTTCTTAGAGGGATGAAGATTCTTCCTCTTCCCTCGTTTGAACTTGTTACCCTTGGGCCTGTCCGCCCGAGCTACTAAAGCTACGGAGGGGAGCGCAAGCCTTTAGGCGCTCATCCTCCAACTCAAGGTGTTTGGTGATGTCGGCAAAAGTCTTGATGCTCGTGTTGTGAGTCATCATGGTGATGAACGGTTTCCACCTTTCGTCTCCAGCGGGAAGTGCACAGAGCACGTTCGTCCGCTGTTCACGTTCGGAAATCTCCACACCTGCCGCCCTCAGGTCGCGTAGCATGGCTTGCAAGGTTCGCACATGCTCGGTCATGCTTCGGGAGCCGCGAGTCATCACCAACACACAAAAATATACAAAAATAAAAGAAAAGAAAAGTCAAACACAAGGCACACAAAACAAAATAATCACACACAACGACACCAAACCTGCACAATATATACGGAGGCTACCTCACTCCCCGAAAACACAATCTTACCCAAATCAATCAACTAGATCAAACGTATATACAAAGCTAGCACCACCAAAAACAAATATATACCAACCCAGCGACACCACCAATCACAACACAATAAATATTCACAAAAATACGAAAATGGTGATCATAGCCATCAATGGCTCAACAACATTCACATTTCAACACAAGATGATCACCAACCGAAAACACAACCCTAATATTCATAACTAAACAAAAACAAAAAATAAAAATAAAAAGAATGGGGGGAAGAGAGTGAGAACGATTATACCAGGTCGGGTACTGAATGTACCCGAACTATTCCATGACGACTTAAGGAGCATCAGCCACTCCTTGCCGCTCAAGATGCGGGTCGTCAGCTCGGATGCAGTCAAAGCTCGTAGGAGCTTATCATGCATTGCTGCATGCAGCTCAGAGTGGTGTGAGTAAGAGAACACTGGTAAAGATGGAGCAAACAAAGTTAATGCCCTCTTAAACTCACCAAAAACCTGTGAGAAATCAGCATAATAATCAAATGCAATAGTCAATGCGATTTCTCTAGGCATGCCCTCTAGGTACGGACGATAAAGATCAAGGACGGGGTCATACCCTCTAAAAGTACCTAGAGACTTACAGCAGTCAGCCTCATTCCCCTCAAGTATCACATGAGGATCGCTAAGTTACAAATCACAACACTTTGGTGAATGGGAGGGTGGTGAACATGAATAGGGAGCATGGGATGTATCAAGGGAGTTGGAGGATATGTCATCAATGAAATCAGGACTAGTTGGTCCTGTAACCACAACATCCATGCATGAAGTCCCTGTGGGAGTCCCATAAAAAGCATGCACCTCAATAGAAACATTGTCGGACTCAGACCAGGTATCATCCTCCTCAACACTAGCGCTAACGCCAAAGGTCTCGCATACCTCGAACTCCGTCGACTGAGCGAAAGGGGAAGGTGTATCAGGAAAGGTCATGATAAGCGCAGTGTTGTCCCAAAGGGTATTAGGAAAGGATGAAGCAATAGTGAGTGAAGTGGTCAAGGGAGGGTCGACTACGTCCTCTAGTCCGGACTCTAGAGGTGGTAAAGACGCACCATCATCACACAGGTTGACATCAAGTCTAGGAGCACTAGAACTAGGGTCAATCTCGGGTGATAGGTCATACTCCCGCATTTTATTAACAAACTCAGCAAACTCAACTTGTTGCTTATTCATTGTCTCTATCATATTGCTAGGTCTAGCAAAGCCTTCATTAGAAATATGATAGGGACAAGAAGTACTGACGTGGCCAGAACAATGGCAAATTTCGCACACAGGAGGGGCATAATTAGGGATGCAAGGGGGTGGGGTACAAGAATCAGAACAACTAGTTTCAAATTCATAAGTATCCCAAGCCAACCCACTCAAGTAATTCCCAAGCTTCATCAACATTTCGAGCATAGAAATCCCAATGCTCCAAAAGAGCATGGGTCTCACAATTCACACCCTCATCAACAACATGCAATATTTCCCATTTCCCATATAAACATCCATATGAAGCACATTGAGCAAGATAAGCATGTAAACGATCCCAATAACGGTAAAATAATTCTTGCTCACATTGGGGACAATGGAAAATTGCCATTGAAATTTTTTTTTGAATTTTTTTTTTTTTTGATTTTCAAAAGGCCTAGCCTCGAATGCTGAAGTAAACCCTAATATTGAAAAACGCCAATTCCCCGGCAACGGCGCCAAAAACTTGTTGCAAGAAAAAGAGTTTTAATATTTATAAACCCCAAGTGCAAGGTGTATCGTTGAGTACTTGGGGTGTCGTCCGCAGGGAATTGTGTTTCCAACTACCAGAGTTCACTAAAGCGTCTCAAGCTAGGCAGGATCGAAGGGTGAGAAGGGGAAACTAAACTAGGCTACAAATACAGAAATAAGCGACTTGGAATTGTGATTTTACCAATGGATGAACCAACTAACCAAGACGAGTCCTAACCTACCCAAACTACACTATGAACAAGAGATGGTCGGTTGCACCATCAAAGACCACCCAAGCCCTCTCTCAAGGATCATGAGCTAGTCTAATTCGAGTAACCACCTACTTTCGTGGGGTTAGTCGAATTAGACCACAAAACTAGCAACCCCGGACCTAGCTCGATTCGGATACTACTTTCGTGTCCCGAACTCGGCCATTCCCTCTCCACACTAGCAAATTGACCTCACCTCTCAGCATAAGTCAATCGCCCAAAAATATGGATGAAAACCTCTCAGGCATTTCATCGAACACTTGGCGGGCGTGAAGGAAAACTCTAGGTTCTAGGCATAGATTGGGTATGGTTAGGCCAAATACAAGATTAATTAGCCATCAAGAGGCTAATCACAACCCAAGCCAACACAATCTACCAACTAAACATCAAAAACAAATCAAAACCGAAACTACCAAACAAGTGCAAGAACATGAAGAACAAAGCAAAGGAAATGAAATAAAACGAATTCAAACAAGTAAATAACACAAATTAATAACAAGAACTAAACAAATAAACTAAACAAAGTAAAAACAAGAATTGAAACAACAAGAACATAGCAACGAATAGAGAGAGGAGGAGAAAACTTAGTCTTGAATTGATGAAGAACTTGAGATTCAAAGGTTGAATTCAATGTTACAATCTTCAATCCTAAACTAATCTCCCTTATTAACTAAAATCTAACCTAAACTAACCTAGAAATCGCCAAAGAATCGCCAGAGCTAATCCCCGTGCGAACCCCCCGAACCACCTCCTGAACAGACGCCCGAAAAGGGGATTTATCGCAAACTCAGGCCCGACGCACGGCCGTGCGCCACGACGCACGGCCACCACGCACGGCCGTGCGCGTGGCCGTGCTGGCCGTGCGTGGCTTCGGCCACCGATGCACGGCCGTGCCGACCTGCAGGTCGGCCATGCACCGTCCTTCGCTGCTGCTTTTCACCCGTTTTCGCTGATTTTCGTCGTTTTGTCCCATCTTCGTCCCTTTCCGCGACGCTTGTTTGATTTGGAGTTGTTTCCTACAAAAACATAAATAAAACAAGGTAAAGCCCCAAAGATTAAGTTATTATACGAGCTAAAAGTGGGTGAAAGAGGCACGTAAAATAGGTAAATTTACCGTTCAACATGAGTCATCATGGTGATGAACGGTTTCCACCTTTCGTCTCCAGCGGGAAGTGCACGGAGCACGTTCGTCCGCTGTTCACGTTCGGAAATCTCCACATCTGCCGCCCTCAGGTCGCGTAGCATGGCTTGCAAGGTTCGCACATGCTCGGTCATGCTTCGGGTCGAGTCCATCGTGTATGTCATCCACTTAAGATGCAATGCACGAAGTCTCGTCTCCGACGTTTGACCGTACCTGAGGCGGATATTATCCCACATCTCCTTAGCTGTGGGATAACCCTCAAACTCGCCTATGAGGTCGTTATGCATGCAGAAAAGCATAGTATAACGCGCCTTACGGTCTTTTTTGCACCAATCTTGGTACGCAACCAAGCTGGCCTTATACTCAGCAGTCTGAATAATGTCCTTGTCATCCTTGTCCTTAGTCAAGGGGGCAGACATTGTGGTTGTGAGGTGTTCCAACACCTCACATTCTTCCAGAAGAAACTCAATCTTCCGGCGCCACATGTCATAGTTGGACCCGTCCAACCTTTCACTGGTGGTCAATTCACCAATCATGGAGTTCTTAGAAGCCATATCTACAAGTTCGGAAAAATGAACATTAGGCATATCCTGTGCTTAATCAAAAAAAATATCTCAAGATTATAATTCATATTATATGTTCGAAAATCTCGCTAAGCTCATAATCATCACATATTCCATGAATCAAGATTTGAGATATTTTGATTATTAATAATTCATAATAAACACATTTTCATGGATACAATGTTAAATCACATTAACATTCCACACTTTATCATCACATAGACGTTTTAGAATTTATGCAAAACATATTTGCACAAACACAACATAAAACACATTTATTCATGTTAAAATGAGAAAGAACTAATCTTTCATATATTAATCGAACATATAGCGATATGCGTATCAGTTTACATGCCACAATTTCAAAAGAATTTTTCTTTTACAAGTTTACATACATGAAACCCATTCATATGTTAAAACATTTTATCAGACATGTATAAAATGATACAATCAAATAATCATACAGCTTTTGCCCAAATAAAATAAACACATTATTATATTTTTCGAGGCTAAGCATGAGTTTAAACTACACAAGTTCTATAAAATTGGGAGCCAATTTTTAATAGGTTAAAGGGAGAGGGGGGTCGGCCCAGGCATGCTTGTCACTCCCTTCTCGAGGCTTCTCTTTCTTCGCCTCTCGCATGCCCTTTCCCCTTCTTCCTCTCTCTCTCTAAACTCCATACTTGCCGGTGCCCTGGCCTGCCGCCATGGACAGACCCAGGCGAGGCCCGGCCGGCATGGGAACCGAGCACCCAGCCCGCGCCCCTTTTCGGTTTTCTGCCCTTCGACTCTCGATTTCGGTGTGTGCCGGAAAAAAAAAAAAACCTGGGAAGGCCCGGCCGCCATGGATTCCGAGCACCAAGCTCGGCGTCCACCGGCCTGCTGGCCTTTCCGGTCGTTTTCCGGTACTACAACCTCCAAAATCCGGCCAAATGAGGAAACCGTCGCCGCCCCCTCTCTGAAGAAACTCCTCGATCTCTATCTCTAGTTGCCCTACGTTCAAACCACCGGCACCATCACATAGATCGGCCGGCAGTGGTCTCGTCAGTAGGTGGCACTCGCGCAACGCGCCACTCAGGCGTTGGTGCGTGCGACCCACGCGCCGGCGTGTCTGGGCGGCCGGGTGTTTTGTGCGGTCCGGGCGACAGATCGGGGTTCGTGGTGGGGCAAATCGAAGAGGAAAGAGAGAAAACGGATCTCTCTCGGCGGCGCGTGCAACCCACGCGCCACCCCTCTGGGTCGGCTATGGCGGCGGCTGATGGTACGTTTTCAAAACCACCCTCTCCCCCCCTTTTTTTGTTCATGGGCAAGGGTCTAAATGTAAATCAAACACCCAGAGCGTAAAACAAACTACTGGGACGCATCAATTTAACAAATAAATCATACATGCTTTTTCATTCTAAACGGGAGCAAAATAAACTAGCTCTGATACCACTGTTAAATGAATTGGGAGATTTAGGACATACCTAAATGTGCGGAAGCGTACAGATCTTTTACCGTATTTTGCTCCACGAATGAATGTCCCGGAGGCTACCAGAGTCCCGGTTGAATACTACACCACAAACCCGACACACAGCTAAAATGTACGTTTAAGAGAGAGGGAGAACAGATGTGATTGTATTCTTGCTTGGTATGCGTCTATTTTTGACCAAGGGATTATGGGGTATTTATATGGCACGCAGCCAAACCCATTTACTAAAAATGGCCCCCAAAATCCCTCCACTATCCCAACTAATGGGGAAGTGGCCGTTACTTTTTTTTGGACTCAATCAACAATATATATATATATATATATATATATATATGTATATATAATTCATGAAGGGTATAAACAGAGGTATAATTGACTATTTACAGATATCACACCCTTTTTTGGTTAAAATTCTATGTATTCTTTTTCTTTTCGTGGGGACTGGGGTCTCTTTGTGCTTGATCAAATGTCTTATATTTAGGTGAACTGATTTACTTGTTCCCAAAAAAAGGAAAGAAAAAAAGAAAAGAGAAAGGCGTTTGCAAGATGTACCCGTAATACGTGGGTCTGGATGTTGAGTATTGTATCCTCCTAGGCATAATGGTCCTACTTAATGTTAAAATAATAAAAAACAAGGCTAAAATTAAACAAAGTTATATTATTCAATAGATGGAAAAGCTTTCAGTCGATACTGGGTTTATGTGAATTTGTTTTTCACTCATTATGATAAGTCACTAAGTTTGGGTTGTTTTAGTTGCTTTTTTAGTGACTGTATTTCTTTTTATTTATAAGGGCTATGCCTAACCGATGATCAAAAAAAATAATCACTAAGTTTGGGTTCAATTAGGTCAATTTCAAGCAGGGGATGTACATGATGGTGAGGTTTTTGTTGTGGTTAATTGGAGTTGGGTGAAGACTGTTTGATAAAGAGTTTTTCGAAAATTTTTGCCAAAATTTAATTTTTTAGAGTAAAGTTTGTGGTTAGGCCTAGTCAGATGGCTAATTGCTTATTTGGTAAAAGAATTTTTAAATTAGTCTTTTGTTCCAAAAAACTAATTTTTAAAAACAATTTAAGCCAATAGTTTTTTTTTATATTAATAGTTTGACATTAGCTTTGTATCTCACATTTTTTTAATGACAGATTTACCAAACATTTTTTTTTTCTAGAAATGGTTATTACAAATAGTTATATAAACAGTAAAAAGCTAACAGCTTATACAAACATTTAATAATCAACAACAAACTGCTTATCAAATATGCATAAAGTCATTTTTGTGTGTAATTAGCCTTGAAATTATTGTGCATTCATGGTCTGATTAATTAAGCTCATATAAGCAATATTCACTTGAGAATTTTGACTTTGATATTAAGTCAAATTCATATTCGATTAATTATGATCGTCTCCATTTGAAATTCAGCATGACTCTACCAAAGGCCTCGTTTCCAAAGACCTACCTTCATGGTCATTGCTGATTTAAGGTTTAAGTCTCTCTTTTTATTAATGGCTTTACAACTCTAGAGAAACTGAACTAATATGCTCGATTCTGCTTTTTCTACTGTTCTTTAGAACCTGAAACAAAAAAGTCAAATTAAGATAAAAAAATCAAGTCTAACCCATATCTTAAATAAAATAATTTGATCTTGAATTAGGTATTTGATCTAAAAGATCAAAAGTTAACCCCACTCTAGACATGATATGAGACAATCTGATCTTACATTAGCTTGGATGAAATCATATATAGATACAAGTTTTGCATCACCCAGCATGGAATGTATTTTGTTTATAAGCTCATTAGATAAATTAATCACACGCGCAGTACGATGTCAACTCAATATGGTTCACTTGCACTTGGAATGACCCACTCTGGGCTCACTTCCACTGCCAGCATCGCATCAGCTCAATGCCAATGTTTCATGCTTTAGATTGGTTGGTCACCAAGTTCTCAACCTCTTCTTCCAACCAAACTTTTTTGTTTGTCTACTTTTTTTGTTTTTTTTTTTCCTACTTTGGAGGTTTCGAGTTAACTGGGTTAGAGTTGGATAATGGATAAGTTCAGATTGACCAATTCAATAAACATATCAATTTCGTATTCGCTTTACAAACATTTTAGATCTACTCAAAATTGAAAAATAACATATTTTTAAGGTAAACGGTCAAATCGTGTTGACTTCACGTCGAAATCAGCTCAGATTTCTTTCAGTAACTTCAGGTTGAGTTTGGGTCAGATTATCGTGTTCGATCAGACTTTCCGAACTCTAAACTGGTATATTGTATAGTAGTTTGATATTTTGTATACTCTTGTGGCATAATTTGCATATATTTTTGGGGATAGCATTGGTTAAGTTTCATGGTGGGACATGTCGATTATGATATGAAAACGATGCTAGATTTGATTAACTGTCACATTTTTAGTTTTTACAAATACATATTAAACAGATTAATTTTTATTTTTTAAAAACAATTTGCAGTTAAACTACCATTACAAGTGAATCGGGTTAGTTGGATTCACATTCAACCAATAAGAAGTTCAATTTTATTGTCTAGTATTTTCGCAAAGATATACATCTACCCAAAGTACGCACATATATGATGGGAAAAAGGGATTAGAGATGCAGTTCAATATTGAAAAGGACTACGCTAATGTTAATTGATGTGGATTAAACAATTTTGGGTCCACCCAACCAATGTCCCCTCTAGTTTATATTAGAAGGAATACTACATATTTGTTTAAAATCACTTTACCCTTAGACACTTGATATGATCATATACGTGATTATTCGTCATGAATATTTGATGAAGAGGGGCCAAAGCAGTGACCTGTAAATATGATTAATTGATAAATATTACACAATACATGTCAAAGTTTACATCAATAGGAATACTACATATATTTATAAAATTTTTACTTAAATTTTAAGGATGGATATCATTAAATTAATTTATACATGACAAAGCTCAAACAGTACTACAAAAACTGAAATGATATCCATAAATAAAATTTTAGAATTTCCAAACAGACAAAATGAATGGAGAGACTCAAGTGGATTACAGCCTATAACATACTTTGACAGTGAAGTCTTCTAGAACACACGACATAAATCTGCGTCCAATTACCCGTCCATGGCCCATCTCTGTATTCGATTCCGACTTCTGGATTTGCCCGGACTCTTTCTGCTCAGCTCTCCGCCTCTCCCTCTCTCTCTGTCTCTGTCTCTGTCTCTCTCCCTCTCTTCAACACAGAGACTTCTCTCTGTTTCTCTCTCCTCCCGTCGTCTTGCTGAGTTGCTGTTCCTTAAGCCACTCAACATAAGTCCTCAACATTTTGAATTCTATTTCTCTCTCTTTCTACCCTTTGCCGAGTTTAAAGTATTCAATTTGTGGTCAGCCATTAGATTGAGACCGCCCCTAACACGCTTTGACTAGCCCTCAATTCTCTCTCTATACAGTTTCTTAGCTTTTACCAGTAAATCTCATCGTTGATTCATTGGTAGCTGAAATACCCTATTTCAAGCAAAACCCAGTTGAGGGGAAATACCCCTTTTGGAACCTTCTCTATACCCAATGCAAATATACCTACCCCCACATCTGAAAAACAATGGAATCCTCTAAAAAATCAAAAATCATGACTGCCCAGATCAAACCCCAGTATTCTTAGGCCATTCAAGCTGGAAATTGGGGATTTTGAAAGTATCCCACGAAAACCCGGAATTACAATTTCCCCTTTTCTTCTAAATTTTTGTTGGTTTGAGAAGAAATGTCTAGTCCACGAGCTCCATGCCCAGCTCATTCAGTTGTGTACAACAAAACCCTATGTGCTTGTGCACCTGGGTATCTGTTCAATGCCACTACTAAGAGCTGCTCCCCCTTCAATCTGTCTCCTTATGATTGGGTTGTGAACTCTGGGGTTGATTATTCAATATCATTCCCAGAGACAATCTTCTCATTTGATCAAATCAAGAAATTCACCCAGTCGCAGGCTGTGTTCTTGGAAATCACTGCTTTTTTGTTGGCAACTTGGCTCTTGTTTTGCGGGCTTGTGAGGCTTGCGAAGTTGGGAGATGGAAGGACTGTTTGGTTCAAGATCAGGTGGTGGATCAGCCGTCTTGATATTTGTTTTTCCGCCAAACATTATCTGGTAATTGGGTCTCTTTATAACTTCCTTATAGCTCTTAGTTTTTGCTTCTCTAATTGTTTTGTCCTCAGTTTTTTTGGCTTTTATAGGCTTGTTTGTAATAGATTACTTCACTGATGTGGAAACGATTGTATCACGAACATGATTTTCAAGGACATGATTGGACTACTTGATATTTTCTTGCTATGTTGCCTACCAATTTCAATTAGGTAGCTTTTGCAACCGTTTTATTTAGGAACTTTGGGCTGTGTAGAAGAAGAAATTTTATTTCGTGATTAAGTTGTTAGCACTTCATTCATAAGGGCAGCCTTCTTAGTTTGTGGGGTATGCCAACTAATCTTTTTCGAGCTCCTTTTTGAGCCAGTGTTCTTGGAGCTAATCCTTCTGTTGCATGTAGGCGTATCGTAGATGTTGAACATACCAGTGCATACGCTTATGTTAGTTCTGACTCATTTTATTGCTAATAAGGTGTGTTTGATGTTTTTGCTTTTGTTCGGTTGTAATGCTGCACCTTATCAGTCTCAAGGTTTCTAATACAGCTGGTTTGTCTCACATTTCGAATTGGTTCTATCTGAATCTAAACATTACCCACTACATATTGACTTATATAGATAATACATTCCATTGTGGTTCTCATCACAACATTCACGCTAGTGAAGTTACAGCAGTCTTCTCTTCAAAATTTGCAAATCAGTTGAAACTTGTGTCGTTATCTTAAACAACACCGCTCAAAATAACAATGGGAAGAGACAATGGACTCCCTTGGTTCTTGTAAATAGATTCCATGTTACCATTATACATTTTGTATTTTAAGGTTTGAAGCACATCTTGGACATGCATTAGCTTTGATCAGGGAATGCTTTTATGTCTGTGGAGCTGAAATGTTCATGTCTTTTTTGCTATATAGCTTTTTATCATTTCCGATTATCATTTCTTGTTATATTTGTTTTGTCTTTTGTGCAATGCATTCTGTATCAGAGTATGTTGGATTGACCATTACCCCACTGCCTACAGGAGGATCAGAAGGTGGTCAGGAAGAGAAAAACCGAACTTGGTGGGACCTTCTCAATTGCTAGCTGGATACTCTTCATCGGCTTGTTATCAGCGTGAGTATTTACTTGGGTGCATGGCTTCACATAGACTTTCACTTATCCCTTGCATGGACTATCACAAGAGGAGGCTTCGCTTATTGATTATCTTATGTTGGCTTTCTTTCTACTTAACACATAATGAACCTTGTTGACCTGCACTGTTGGCCTTTCTTCAGGCTTCTGTACCAAATCATATCGAAAAGAACTGTTGAAGTGCACAATTTAAGGGCAACAAATGCTCCTGATTTGGTATCTTTTGTCAATGATTTGGAGTTCAACATTACAACCATTTCGACGATGAGTTGTTCTCAGTTGAGAGGTCTTGGTACTTTGGTTTTGGGCAATCCAGGTGCCATTGACTATAGGGTAACACGTCTCTCAGCCTTTGCCAACTATTCATGTTTCAACACAAGTCAAGGACCAAGAATAAGTCTTACGTGCAACAACTGCCCTTTTACACGAGATAATGTGTATGTATCATGGCAGTTTGTCGATATGCCTAATGAACCTGCCAGTGCTGTTGGTTTCCAATTCAATCTTACAGCAAGGAACAATGCACATAAAAAACATGTGAGTGTTGTCAGTGGAACAGTGAGAAATGGGACAGATTTGGACGATATGCCTGTAACCTTCAGAGGCGTGGATACAAATATATTGAAATTCAATTTGTTTCCCAGAATATACCACAATTTACATAACCTGAAGCTGGTCCAGCCACTGTTCCATGAGTTCATTCCGGGTTCCTTCCTTACTAATGCAAATGAACTGCAAACATCCCTTCAAAGTTCAAACAGTGGATTGATCAATACCACATTATCCATCAATTTTCTCTCTGCCTACATTGTTGAGATTGATAGCCAGAATATCTTGGGTCCAGGTATGTGCGTCTCATACCTCCTTGGACTAGATAATTTGTCTTGATCTTTTCCGGATCTACAAACAATGCTATTGCTATGTTCCACTATGCTTGTCTCTTGTGCACCGTTGAGTGCATTTTATGTCATATTTAATGGAACACATGCTTATGCTTTATGGGTAAGGTAACTCTTTTACTTATTCCTTGTTATATTCCGAGGCCTGGAGTAGGTGTTAAACCGCCTTTATGATTTCTGACTCCTAGCACGAATTGACAGTAGTAACACATGGGGGTTGGTTGTGGACCATATGTGGCACTCACAGGTTTCTAAATAGAAGTTAATGTTCAGAACCAGAGAAATGATTTATTTTTTTTCCCCCGTTTTTGTGGTCTTTCGATAATTTGCACTCTTTAGGATTTTCAAATGCTTGTATTTTGGAAACCGCTAATTAGTTTACACTCGATGGATGGAGTAGATGTGTCAGTGTAGTGTAACTGTCTGTGAATAGAAGGCTAAAAGCCAGAGGTTCAATCCTCTTTGAAGGATCAATTAACCTTCTTTTCTGAATTTATGAGTACAACCTTCTTGTCTGGCGGCAAGGTTAGAAAGAGAGGCTGCCCCTCTTTTTCCCCTGTTTATTGTTTTGTTATAATGAGCTTCTAGATTTCTATAGTTTTGTGGTAGTGCTGCTTTCTTGTAGATGCGTCGAGGTCAGAATTCGCTGTAAATTTGGCTCCCTGCAATGAGCATAAGTTCTCCAGCTTTGACATTATTCATTACTAAACTAAAGCCATGCTGCAGCTACAGTAAACCAGATTTGCATGGGGAGGATGGGCATCAAGGTTTGTCAAGGGTTTGTTTACCAAAACCTTTTTTTGTATGAGGGATATATAGGTAGGATCAGGTGTTATGTCTAGCAGAAAATGGCATAGCATAGCATAGAGAAAGGATGGGGAAATGTCTTGAACAGTCATACAAGGAAATGTGAAAATGTATGGGTATATTGCAACACATTCATTTGGGGTGACGGAAATGGGGGAATGCCTCTCTGGGAGAGACCGCAAGCACTGCCCTTCTGTATCTATCCTGGTTTTAGAAAGTCCGACATGCACTTTATGCGAAAGGAGAATACTGGTTGATGGAAAGATATCACACAGCACATTCCTAAGGGTAATGCGTTAACTGCTTGGTATTGGTCAATTAGAAGTACAAGCACAAAAGATGCTAGTGCCTAGTGGTGGAGCTGAGGATGCTGGGGTGGTGTGAGTGTGTGACCAATGGCAAAGATATAAAATGGGAAATGAAGAGATCTAGGAAAAGGTAGGATGAGGCAAATTGGCGATAAGATGTGTGGAACGAGACTTAGATGGTTTGGTTATATTGGGAGAAGACACGCAGATGGTGATGGATTCAAGCTGGAGGCAAAGAAAAGAAAGGCAAGCCTAAAAGAGCTTAAATTAGTTCATCTATGGCCTTTGATAGCACTTTGTGATCTAGGGTCGCATCAGTGACCCAACGTGAGGAGCTCCTTTCCAAGTTTTAGTTATGCCTTCCTTATCATTTGTGGCTCCACGTAACCTCACTTGAACCCCCCCCCAAAAAAAAAAAAAAACCCTACAATGCAATGTGTCACCTCTCACCTATTTCCTTCCCCATGGATCTCGAACGATGTTGAATTGCTAGAGTTTAGGATACTTTAGCTTCTTCTCAATTTGTTTTTCACTGGCTTTTATTTACTGTAAACTGGGTTAGCTGTGCTGAGCATATTGACCTCTCAGACCGGGCTTTTGTGGGATCCATATTGGGTTTATTGTTGGACCTATTGGATCTAGATATTTGAAAGGGAAGATTGCACATTTTTATTGTTAATTGCTATGAATCAGATTATTAATGTGGAAGCAATAAATGTGAGAAGATTGACCTGTTAACAGAAACTAGAAGACCAAGCCTCTTTTATAAACTAGTACTATTTGGTTTTATTAGTTCGTTCAACTAGTCAGTTTAATTGGTCACTTGGTAGCATTGCATAGTTGACACCTGATGGTGCAAACATAGTGTTTTTCTTTTTTTGGTTTTTTCTGGATATGCCTGTTGATGCGGGATTGGCTTTGAAAGAATTCTGAGAGGATGATCCACTGCTGTTACTCTATATTCTCATGGGCCCTTTTTCTCCTTAGCCAATTCTAAGTGAAAGCTCACCTTCAAGTTTGTGATACAATGATTTTTATTTTCATTATGATGTATTTTAGTTTGTACAACCCATGTTACTGATGTTAAGAGTCGTACGGCCGGACCCCTTCCTGAGCCGCCGAGAGTTACTAGAATCTGCTTCAAAGATCGACGACTAGCCCACAAATTGCCCTTTCGTGATATAAATAGTTGTAATCCTCACTTCTGGCCATGCTTGGGGTACTACAGTTTGAGACTTCATGATGCTGGTAGTTTCTTAATGTATACTGGTCAGATTTGCTGAGATCCCTGATGTTGTTGCTGGATAATATTGTGTTTCACTGTTAAAAATTCCGTGCGTTTATGTTTTTGAACTTGTGTTTGCCTCTGTTTTTGAAACATTATAGTGTCTTTATACTGTTTTGGTATCTTGAACTGTAGTGAGTTTTCTTGCGGATCTTGGTGGGCTTTACTGCTTTAGCATTGGGATTTTCTTCTACTTCTTGGTTCAGGTACGTATATTCGTAAGTCTGGTTGCTTTATCATGTAATTGCTTTTCTTTATCACTACTAATTGTGTTGCATGTATGAAGATTTCGACTGCTGCGAATATCTTTACAGTGGTCTGCTAGTTTGCCGGTCTTGTTTGTGTAAATTCAATAATGTATGCTTATCTCATGGTTCAAACGTTGCCTTTGAACAATATTGTTTCATTCCATTTGGCCAACATGTCATGGGTTCCTGACTGTGATGAAAAGTTATATTTGTTAAGTCTTAATGAACAAAATAGCATGTAAATGTTACCGTGTACTGTTACTAACTTATTATGCTTGTACACGTTCATCTTGGGAATTGTGGCTTTTGCTGCTTATAGGACTCTAGATTATTGTGATCGACTTCGAATCTATGTTGTTTGATCCTTTTTGCTGTGGAAACACTCAAAAGAGGAGTAGCATAGGCCCTACTTTTATTGAAAAACAACACCACCACCACCTCCCAGCGTGGATCCCACTTACACGGGGTCTGGGGAGATCCAAATGTAGGCAACCTTACCTCTATCGGTAATTCTGCCCGTAGAGAGGCTGATTCCAAAAGACCCACAAAATAAGATTTTGTGAAAATATTTTATAGAAGAAGGTTTCTGTGAAAATATTTTATGGAGAAAAACTAAGTAAAAGTCGCTGGTAATGAAATAAGAAATATGGGAAAAAAATCATGTGGCATTAACTAAGTAAATATAAGTGCAACAAGGCAGTGGAAGATACTGTACCTTAACAAACAGAGGTAGGTAAGCGATGTCTCTTCCTAGACGATTGATCTACCTGCAAGCAAACTTAACATACGAAAAGCCACAACCAAACCCACTCTACCGCGATCGAGTGACAACTACGAGGCTACCTCTCTACGATGTAAGATCTTAATCCTATCATGCCATAGTCTCCGATTCTGAGCCATGTACTCCGTTAACCTTACAACTTTCAAGTCCTCTCTAATCATCTCGTCCAAATTTTTCTTTGGTCGTCCCTTTTCTCTTTTATCTTTGGGGATGTTAATTCTCTCACAACTCCTTACTGGAGCGTCTACACTCCTCTTTTTCACATGGCCAAACCATCTGAGTCTTATTTCTCTCGGCTTATCTTCAATGGAAGCCACTTTAGCTAAGTCTCTGATTACTCAATTACTAATTCTATCCATTCTCGTATAACCACACTTTGAAATATCTTGAGCCCTACTTTTGTTGAAAAACATTCTTTGAAATTTCTTGACCCCTTCATTCCTCTATCAGAGCTGAGAGAGCTCATGACATGCACCCCATTTAAAATTGTATTTTGGGGTACGCTGTTTTATGTCACAACTAACAAGGTCTTTCCCCCTAATTAAGGGGTTCTGCCCCCGCTTGATTTCTCTGTAGCTTTTTGGTTTGCCAAAACAAGCAGTATAGGGGAAACAATTTCACCCCCATATATTTGTTTCATGACATTGATAATTATATTGAACCTTTTTTTTTTTTTTTTTTCTTCTCATCATTTTTATGGCTTACAGTTTGAGTACAGGATCAAAAGACTGCGGAATGAAGATCAAGTTTTTAGGGATATAAGAAGGCGGCGTAAAGCACAGGAACATTGGGATATGGTGTGTTTTTCCCCCCCTTTTCTTTTTCCCCTTCTTTTACTGCTGCTGCTACTATACATGCTTTGGTGGTGTCCCATCTGGGTTTTCTGTTAAATTCTGATTGGATTACTGTTCATTTTTTTTAGTTGAGAAAATACGTAATCTACAGATGGGGTCCTCGCACATTACTTGAAGAGAACAGCAGCAATGATGATATTGGCTGCACGTGTGTCAGTGTTGACCCATTTAAAAAGAAGGAATCCTTGCACAAAAGGCTGAAGTGGGAGAATAGTCTGCACGAGATTGGCTTTGGGAAAAGCGGTGGCTCACCTAAGGAAACGGTAAAATTCTACTTAGACTCTGCGGTTTTGTTAGGGTAAAGTCTTGTGTTACTGGGGTCGTTGTAAGATATCTAATGGATCAGAATGCTTTTATATGATGAAGCAAATGACTTATCTTTCAACATACATGCCAAATGCCCCCCCTCCCCCAAAAAAAACCCAAAAAACCCCAAAAAAAAAAAAGCACCCAGGAAAAAAATGTTGGAGTTATGATAAGTCAGGTTGTCCCACACCAACAATTTAAGAGGCCTTGAGCATGCTTATAAGTTAATGAGCTACTCTACATATTGTCAATTGGTTTTGGGTTGGAACGTCAGTTGGACTTAATATATGTGGCATCTCCATGATTCCATCCCACCAAGTAATGCCTGCAACTTTTCATTTGGTTCTTTTGGTGCTAAACTGATAGTCCCTGATTCCATGTTGCTTTTCTCATGGCCATAATTTATTTCACTTTAGGAGTGCTGCAGCACCATTATTTGTTAATAGGCAAATACTTTACTCGTTCTCTATCTTTGTCATAACTCATTACCCTTTCCTTTAATGGACCTCACTGGCTCCGGAAGGTGAGGTGGGGCTAAGATATCATGGGGCCAGGAGGGGGGATACCTCCCCTTCAATTTCCTCGCAGGCAAGCTATGGTGTTCGTGGCTGCTAATGTGTCAGAGGGAAAAAGAAAGTCTAAATTTTTTGCGGCAAAAATTACATGTAGGGATTGTCTACAGCTCAAAATCCTAAGGTCCAGAGTAGCCACGTTCTCCTCCTGGAGGACAGAACTGTAGCTGATTAATACCATGTTTTGATCGACGAATTCAGAATGCATGGCAGATATTACTTGGTTGTCTT
Organism: Carnegiea gigantea; assembly: GCA_029747015.1. Taxonomy (NCBI): domain Eukaryota; kingdom Viridiplantae; phylum Streptophyta; class Magnoliopsida; order Caryophyllales; family Cactaceae; genus Carnegiea; species Carnegiea gigantea. The sequence continues at coordinate 38,712 of JAKOGI010002105.1, forward strand.
AGTAACGGTGATTGCATTAATCAAATTGATGATATTTGGTCAGGTTAACAAGAATGTCTCGGAGCCTGTCAAGAGTGTTAATTTTTCTGTGGAGACTGGGTCCCGTCCTCTTGCATCTACACTTGAAGTAGAGGACATTCCACCCCCACCTCCCAGTAAGTTGATTCTGGATGCTTCTGGCCATAGTTGTGGAACATTTAGCCCTTTACTGTTACTGTATATCACTCTCTTTCTCGTTCTGTTTGTGTTGAAACAAAATTAGCTTCATTTTCCTTTATATAACTTTTATTTCTGTATTTGCTTCTCTACACTTAATGACCTGAATTTCTTGGGTTGGGTACTTACAGCTCTGGGAGGGACACAGACATCAATATAAACCCTTCTTTTAGACCAAAAAACCCCAATGTAACAGCTCATATATCAGGTACTTCACTTCATTGTGGGATTGGTTGAGTCTGAGCACATCTGGTGGTCAGTTTTAGCAAATGACTAGAATCATGGTGTAAATATGTGACTGTTTGGTCTTGAATAGATGGAGTGACAAAAGGTACAATAAATGCTAGGACATGCCATCTTTAAAAAGCAAGGATGCACTCAACATCATGTAAACTCTTACGGCATTTGATTTAGAACTTTATTAAGCATGCTCCTACTCATCCATGATGTCGTTCTTGGCAGAACTTGATGGAGGCTCAAGTGCTGACATGTCTGATATCCAGAGGAACCTTCAAAATCTTTACGAGTATAATGCCCTCCTTAGGGACAAACTAGTTCATACCCAGTCTATGCTTCGTGCTTTGACAACCAAGAGCCCATCTCCAACAAGGGATAGCCAGGGCCAAACATGATTCCTAACACTCAAGCAGCTGATCGCATTGGGATTGTCACCATTTGCTTGAACCAACTCGGAAGCCATCCTTCAGAGCTTCGGGTTGTGCCCACAAATACACGTCTTCCTACTCATTGATCTCCAAAGCGGGTCGAGGATTACCCTGAATGATATGTTGAACTGAACACATGTTCGAGGCATTCAGAAGCTTGGTTTTGGGTAAGGTTTTCTCTTGTAAAGATGTGAATATTTTGTGTAGGGTTGTGGAAGAGTCTGTAGGTGATTGTTGAGATTGTAGTACTTGCTGGGTTCTGTCCCAAATTGCAGTTTTACATTATTTTACATTATTTTCCATAACTGCCATTTTTTCATATTTGGAATTTACGAACTGGAAACATTGCCAATTTATCAGGCCGGTATATGTATTGTAAATTTATACAAGCTGCGTAAGCACTAGTTGATTTTCTGAGGTGGTGTTGGAGCGTGACACAAAATGTGAATTTGATTAGGATTTGTTTTCAAAATTATTGAGAGAAATATAAAGTTGCCGTGTATCGGGACTCTTTTTTTTCTTTTTATTTTAAAAATTGTGACAGATAAGTCTTTTTGACTATAATGCATCAAAATTTTTTTTTTGTAATTTGACACTTTGAATGAACACAAAAGATAATTATATGTGCATTGTCATGCCACTCTAAATAAAATGTCTTACCATAATTTCTAGGGTTCTGTTGGTGGATCTTTTCCTTTCTTCTATAAGAAAAGCTAAATTAGTAATAAGTGCTTAATAAAGCCTAATTGAATGGGCTAATAAGAGCAATTTAAGATGAAACAACATGCCTATTATGAAATTGAAAAACAAACTCTTTGTTTTAAGCGTTTACGAAATGAGAAATCAGTCCTTTTTTTTAAACCAATTGTGATTTATATATTCATTATATGAAGAATATATTTATGATTATGATGTCATTCACATTTGCAATTCTCTGTATTCAACTTCTATTTTTAATTTTCTTTTGTATTCATTACTTATTAGTGTCTACTTGTCATGTTAGTAGCCCTTAACACCATTGTAATTTAAATTGTGCTGGCCAATTCTCATTCAATAAACCCAAGTGGGGGTGTATACGTGGCTGCTTTTGGACGAAGTCCTATCATGAGGTTTGAACAATTAAATAATTGATTCAAATTTGATATGCTCCTAGTTGTTAATTATAATTATTATTGTCTTCTATACATAAATGGGAGAAAGAACCTTGAACCCTCCAAAACTTGCGTCACAAAAAATGCATCTCCAATGGCCTCTCCTCTTCCTTTCAATGGTGGCCACTTCAATTGCTACCAACACTACTGGCACAACTTCCAAATCCCCAAACAACGTATCGAAACCCGGTTGCCCATTTGGCATTGGACCAAAATGCTCGATGAACTCCAATGGTGCTTGGTTTAGCATCCGCTGTGACACCGCCTGTAACCCTCCGAAGGCCTTCCCTACGATCCCATTGGGTTCTAGGGAAGACCTTGAAATCCTTGATATAAGTGACAGCCAGCTAGTCATCCGAAATAGTAATAGCCAGATAGCCTCTAGGTGCTATGATTCAAAAGGCAATGTAACCTTAGACCAATCGGCAACCTTTGATATAGCTGCTTCCCCCTTCACTTATTCTACTGCGAACAAGCTTACTGCCATTGGATGCGATGATTATGCATTGGCAACGTTGTCATGGGGCACCACATCAGGGGGAAATAAGCAAGGTTATAGTGTTGGTTGCCTCACGTTGTGCTCCGACCCAAACGAGCTTACTAGAGGATCTTGTTCAGGGTTAGGTTGTTGCCAGACTTCCATCCCTAGAGGGTTGCAGTCGTTTGTGATTTCTCTTTTGAGTTTAAAGAACCACACGGGTCCTCCAGAGGTTGCGTCTTTTCAACCTTGCGGGTATGCATTTCTTGCCGGGGGTGATAGGTTCAAATTTGGTGGGGCCTCGGATTTTGTTGGCAGCACAGTGGTGAATAGAACAAGAGATGGAGTTCCTCTCGTGCTCGATTGGGTTGCTGGGAGCTTCAACTCTACTACTGGACAACATGATTCGTGCAAAGAAGCTAAGAAAGATCGAAGTACGTATGCTTGTCAAGCAAACTCTCAATGCGTTGATTTTGATCAAGGAGGGTATCATTGCATGTGTCTCAGGTTACAAGGGTAATCCTTATCTGGAACCAGGCTGCACAGGTTAAATCTTCTTTCCCTATACTTCGTGTTCTAGGCAGTGTTTATTTGACAGAAAATTATTTTCTTGAATAATTATTTTTCTATGTACTACCTGTGTCTGGTAATTGCGTAAGTTTTTGGCAAATATATTGTCACTTGAGCAAGGGAAATTCATTTCCTTGTCATAAGTTAATTTAGCTTCCACCACATCGAGGAGGCAAAACTGTATTTAATTATTTACCTTGGCTATCTCCTCCCCCTTTTATTTGATTTTCCTAAGAAACACCACCATAGCCACCGCTCCTATAGCCAGCGATGGCGATGCCCAATGCTAACGCCATGATACAGGCCAGAAGTGATAGCTACACGGGTGACAGGCACGTGACAGAGTTGTTGTAATTAGTTGCAAAGCCGTTGTAATTTGTTACAAGGTTGTTAGGAAGGTGGGGCCTGGGTAGTTGATAACTGAATTTGGCGGGCAAGAAAGCTGTATAAAAGAGGGCTGTGACTGTAAGTTGGATTATCAATTGTGAATGAATATGACCCTTCCTTCTCCAGTTTCCCCTCCCTCTATCTTCTCAACCCTGAAATTCATCTTTTTCTTCCATTTTTCTCCTTCGAGGTCTCAATCTCCTAGGAGACTCTATCATTTTAGTATCAAAGCACGAACCTGAGACCATCAATTCTTTTTCCCATTGTTCACGAGCTAGGAGTAGCCAATTTCATGGCGATTTCAGACAATACAAGGTCAAATGAAGCTTGCAAATGGGAAGAATTGTACCAGCAATTGCAACTTTTGATGAGCTCGTTTCAAGAAAAGCAAGAAAGGATCAATGAGCAGTTCAGGGAGCTGATTACAGGACTCAGTAGACAAGTATTGCAGATCGCAAATACTACAGCAACTGGAGGCTCTTCGAATGGTAATGCTCAAAAATCACTTACTAGACTATCAAAGATAGATTTCCCTAGATTTGATGGGGATGATGTCCAGGGATGGGTATATAGAAGTGAACAATTCTTTGAAATTGATAATACCCCAGATAACCTGAAGGTTAAGGTGGCTGCCATTCACTTTAGTGGTAAAGCTCTGCTGTGGCATCAATCATTTGTTAAAAGCCATAATGAGTGGCCGGAATGGAGGTATTACAAGACAACCATAATGGCTAGGTTTGGGGAAGGAGCTTTTGATGACCCTTTGGCTGATTTGACGGAGCTAAGACATCGAGGCACAGTAGAACTCTACCAAGAGCAATTTGATGCATTGTTAAACAGAGTAGATCTCCCCGTTAACCATGCTATAAGCTGTTTTTTTGAGTGGTTTAAATGATGAGATTCAGACATCAGTAAGGATGTTCAAACCTCAAACATTGCATGATGCATATTGCTTAGCTAAACTACAGGAGGCCATAATGGCTTCTATTGCCAGAAGAACCAAACCCATCTTAGACAGGCCCCCATCATTTGTTTAGACAACTTCTTCATATTCTAGACCTGGATCATTTTCCAACCCAAATTCTTTTAAGGCAGGACCAGCATATAGTAGTTCCAGAGCTACTTCTGTCCATAGTTTTGCTTCAGTTTCTTCCAAACCCAAAAAGAATGGAAGAATTTTAAGCCCAAAAGAGATTGAGGAGAAAAGGGCTAAGAATATTTGTTTTTTCTGTGATGAAAAGTATTTTCCTGGTCACAAATGTACAGCTCAGGTGTATAGGCTGGAGGTGATGGAGGATTTAGATGAGGAGGAAGGAGATCAAGGAGCTGGAAGTGACGAGGAAGAGGAGGAAATTTTAGAGGGCCCAAATGGGGAGATGGTACCACAAATCTCATTATAGGCCCTTACCGGGTTAAATACCTACCAAACTATGAGAGTGGTGGGGAGGGCAAAAAAGCATAGGCTGCAAATTTTGGTGGATTCAGGCGGTACTCACAACTTCTTGGACTCTGCCACAGCTAAGAAGCTAGGGTGTGACCTGAGGACTATTCCACCAATGCAGGTAGCAGTGGCTGATGGCAGTCAATTGCCTTGCAATGATATGTGTAAAGGATTTTCGTGGAGGCTGCATGGAGAAGTGTATAAGACAGATGTGGTGATAGTGCAATTGGGAAGTTGTGAGATGATATTAGGTGTACAGTGGCTTAGCACATTAGGCCCTGTTCTCTGGGACTTTGAGCATCTTAGAATGGAGTTCCAATATAATGGAAAAAGACAAGTCCTTAGAGGCCTACAAATGGCTACAATTGAATGGGCTGATGGGAGGGCCCTGCAGAAGGAAATGGGACAACGTGCTCAACTATTTGCATTGCAGGCCCAGGGGATAGAACTATGTGCAACTCAGCCAAATGAGCAAGACCCTGTGTTTGTTCAGCTATTGACAGAATATGAAGATTTATTTGCAGAACCAACTCAGCTTCCACCTCATAGATCCCATGACCACAAGATTTTATTGAAGGAAGGTACTCAGGCCATCAATGTGAGACCATATAGATACCCAGCACTTTAGAAAGATATTATAGAAAAATTAGTTGGAGAAATGCTAGCTGCTGGGGTAGTGAAACCTTCACAAAGCCCTTACTCCTCACCAATTGTATTAGTCAAGAAAAAAGATGGCTCATGAAGATTATGTGTTGATTATAGGCAGCTTAACAAGCATACAATTGTGGATAAATTTCCTATACCTGTCATCGAAGAACTTCTAGATGAATTACATGGAGCTGAATTCTTTTCCAAAATAGATTTGAGGTCAGGATATTGGCAAGTGAGGATGCATCCTGATGACATAGCTAAAACTGCATTTAGAACCCACGAGGGTCACTATGAATTCCTTGTTATGCCTTTTGGCCTAACAAATGCACCCTCCACTTTTCAGGCCTTGATGAATCATGTATTCAAACAGCATTTGAGGAAGTTCATTCTTGTATTTTTTGATGACATCCTCATATATAGCAGGGATCAGAAGCAGCACCTACAGCATTTGAAGATCACATTGGACACCTTGAGGAACCACTCCTTATTTGCTAAAAGGAGTAAATGTGTGTTCGCAGCAAGACAGGTGCAGTATTTAGGACACATAATTTCTGCCAAGGGAGTATCAATAGACCCTGAGAAGATTGCTGCCATGGTAGAATGGCCGGCTCCTACTACACTTAAGCAACTGAGGAGATTTCTAGGACTCACTGGCTACTATAGGAGGTTTATCAAGCATTATGGCCTGATCAGCAAGCCTCTCACAGATCTTTTAAAAAAGAATGCATTCCTGTGGAATAAGGAGTCTCAATTAGCTTTTGACACACTTAAGAATGCAATGGTCTCAGCCGCTGTTTTGGCTCTTCCAAACTTTTCTCTACCTTTCATTGTGGAAACAGATGCTTCTGGAATAGGAATTGGAGCTGTCCTTATGCAGCAAGGACACCTATTGCCTACCTCAGCAAATCACTAGCTCCAAAGCACCAATACCTCTCTGCTTATGAAAAAGAATTTCTGGTTGTGGTATTAGCTGTGGAAAAGTGGAAGCCATACTTGTTGGGTAAGTATTTTATCATCAAGACTGATCATTTCAGTCACTCCCTTCCAAAGTAAATGGCTCCCTAAGTTGATGGGATTTGATTTTGAGATTGTATATAGAAAGGGAAAGGAAAATATGGCGGCTGACAGCTTATCCAGAGTCCCAAATGCCCAACTTCTTACTTTGAGCCTTCGCACCTTGGACACTGATTTGATTAATAAAATCAAATTGACTTGGCAACAAGACCCACCTCTGCAGTCTCTAGTGCAATCCTTGATGGCTGGACAAACGCATCTCAAATTCACTTGGCAACAAGGGTTGTTAAAAAGAAAAGGGAAGTTAGTGGTGGGGTCAGATGCAACCCTACAACAGCATATCATTTATCTCTTCCATGATACTCCCTTAGGAGGACACTCTGGAGCTGCAGTCACTACCAAGAAATTGGCTAGTTTATTTTAGTCGAAAAAAACTCAGGAGGGATGTCAGGAATTATGTCAGGAATTGCTCCATTTGTCAGAGGTGTAAACCCATGTTACAGGTGCCTGCTGGTTTGCTGCAACCCTTACCCATACCTGGGGCCATTTGGGTTGACATCTCATTGGATTTTGTGGAGGGGTTACCCAAGGCTAGGGGCAAAGACACCATACTAGTGGTTGTTGACAGATTGAGCAAGTATGCAGACTTCTTAGCACTCTCCCACCCCTTTGCAGCAGCAGAAGTAGCCCAACTCTACTTTGAGCACATTTTTAAACTTCATGGGCTTCCTAAGACAATTGTGAGTGATCGAGACAAAATCTTCATGAGCAACTTCTGGTCTGCTCTCTTCAAGTTTCAGCAGGTGGCCTTGCATAAATCCACAGCTTCCCACCCTCAGTCTGATGGTCAAACAGAAGTAGTCAACAGATGTTTAGAAGGATATCTCAGGTGTATGATTGGGAAAAGCCATTTGAATGGGTTCTTTGGTTACCACTAGCTGAATGGTGGTATAACACCAATTGGCACTCAACCATTGGGGTTACACCTTATGAGGTAGTTTATGGCCAACCCCCTGCCTTACACATCCCTTACGTGGTTGGGGATTGCTCAGTTGCCGCAGTGGATAGGAGCCTGCAAGCTCGCGAAGAGTGTATTGCTATGTTAAAATTCCACATGGAGAAGGCACAGCAGAGAATGAAGGCACAAGCTGACAAGCGTAGGACAGACAGGGAGTATGCAGTGGGAGATTTGGTGTATATCAAACTACAACCTTATCACCAATTCTCAGTGGCTCAAAGATTGAATCACAAGCTGGCCCCTAAGTTTTTTGGCCCATTCCCAATTGTTTCACGAATAGGCTCAGTGGCTTATCGACTACAACTGCCTCCTACGTCGAAGATACATCCTGTCTTCCATATTTCCCAGCTTAAGAAGCACGTGGGTCCTCACCCTCTTCAGAGTACACTAGCAGAACTGGATGGCCAGGGGCTCATAGCTGCTGAGCCCGTTGCTGTGTTGGACGGGAAGCTGGGTAAGAAAGGCAACCATGCTATGGTGTATGTTCTAATACAATGGTCCACCGGTTCCAGAAAGGATGCCACTTGGGAGCTCTACACAGATATGGAGAAACGTTTCCCTTCATTCGATCTTTCAGCTTGAGGACAAGCTACTTGGATAGGGGGGAACGAGCTGATATAGGCCAGAAGTGATAGCTACACAGGTGACAGGCACGTGACAGAGTTGTTGTAATTAGTTGCAAAGCTGTTGTGATTTGTTACAAGGTTGTTAGGAAGGTGGGGCCTGGGTAGTTGATAACTGAATTTGGCGGGCAAGAAGGCTGTATAAAGAGAGGGTTGTGACTGTAAGTTGGATTATCAATTGTGAATGAATATGACCCTTCCTTCTCCAGTTCCCCCTCTCCCTCTGTCTTCTCAACCCTGAAATTCATTTTTTTCTTCCATTTTTCTCCTCCGAGGTCTCAATCTCCTGGGAGACTCTATCACGCCATCACAAGTTACTAAGGCCTGCTTAGTGAGAAAAATTGAAATAAAATGAAATCAGAACTTGAACCCTGGGGGGTTTGGAAAGAGAGCTTGTATCCTAAACTTAGTTATTTAGTGAAAACTAAAATGAAATAAGGTTTCAGTCCTTGTTGTTTGGTGAGCAAAATTGAAATTGAATAAAATCAGGTTCCAATTATTATTACTTTGGCCGATAGTTATGGAATGAAGTCAAACTATTTTAATTTTTAAAATATTTTTACACCATTGGTCCATTATAAGTTATTTTTCTTATTTTTATAGATAATTATTTTTTTGTTTAAATTTTATTTTTTGAATTGTAATGTAAATGCTATTTTTGTTTTTTTTTTTTGGGGGGGTAGAGCTAACATGTATTATATAACCATAATCTTTTAAGAAACTAAATCTACAAATTGAGGTCTCAACGCATGCATATATATTTTTAAATTAGATTAAACCCATAATCTTCTCTGACAAATCATAGCTCTTGTGTCATGTTTCAATACCTACAAATGCATAGAACAAATTAAATCCAAAAAACAAAAATAAAACATTAATTCAATAGTTCTGGGACAACCATCCACAAATTTGGGAATGAATAGGAAGGAAATCATCACCATTCGACTACTTGCCCAGCTCAAAGCAGAACAAAGCCAAACATTGACGTGAACAGTAATTTCTGAAATGAGCAGAAAAGGGGGTACGAAAGTCACAGATCTGAAGTCAATGAGACCATTTTTTTGTTCTTTCATAGATCTGGAATCGAAAAATGAAAAAACAAAGAAAGAGAAGATTCAAATTGATCGCCGGTGAAGATCCTCATTGAACGCTAGCGGAGAGTAGCCGGTAGCATAGACGTCAACGGTGGAAGGGACCCGCTATTTTGCGAGGGTTCAAGTTCTAGGGGTTTAGGGGAGGACTCGATATCTCAGGTGTCAAGGTCCTTTTCCTAATATCCTCACCAAATATTATGAAACAAAATTTAAAACTTAAGATTTCAAATTCTCAATCCTTTTTCGCTCACTAAACAGGCTCTAAAATATTTACCACAAAAGCGTAGTTTTGGCTTCTGAGAGGGGGGCTGGGGGGTGTTAACATTTAGGTACCTGAGACTAATGAAATTAATTTTTTTAATCCCCAAATTTTTGACTGAATTTTTAAGTACCCTTGCATATGTTGAAACTGAAACTGAATTTTTACCCCAAAATTAAGTTCTCAGCCCTTTTGAGAGGCATTGTTTTAAATTCAAGCTCCTTTGATGAAGCTAACCAGCAGCTTAAACTGAAATTGAAACTAAAATAGAGCCCTAAATCAAGATTGACATCCCAAATCTTAAAGGTCCTTGCTTAAGGTATACCTATAAGATATACGCCTCAGTTCAATCTGTTTCTCAATTAATTTGTGAATATCTTAGAATAAAACATCTCTAGCTTAACAAATAACACATGAAAGACTCTCAGGCTCTCATATAGCATGCTTTTTACAACTTATGATAACTACTTATTGGTAATTATTGTTGAATCATGATGAAACATACTGAAATATGCTGAAATAAGCTGAATGGATGAAAGAAAATATAACTAGGTATTTTCAATAAGTACTTAGTATCGCTGAATTGTACTGAAAGTTGCTGAATGCTTATGGATAAACACTTATGATAAGTTGAAAGAACATGTCTATAATTTAGATTCCAACCTTAGTCTAAACTCCATACCTATCTATTTCCGCACAGAGTATTCTTCAGGAAAGGGGTAGGTAAGAACGGGCTTATGTGATAGTAGATGCTCCATGTTTGGGTTCCTCCTAGCTTGCTTCGATCCTGCCAAAAAAAAAAAAAAAAAAGGCCCACCTCAAACATGGGATCCGAGGAATGCCTTTCTGACACTTAAGTCAGCACATGCCTCAGAAAGGATTATTAGAAATAAAGTTCGGATCTCTCTAGGATAAGGTGAAATCTTTCTCAAAAAGGGAAATTTCAGGGCTAAAGGTACTGACATGGGTTGGTTTGCTTTCTCGATTCTGGTAGGTAAGTATTTATAGGGGCTGATGTAATAAGGGTAAATTAGTAATTTCAATGTAGATTTCCCCTGCCATGGGCCTGGGAGAGGCTGCTTGGACCGAAGGCCCTCCCTTCTGGGCCTCCTACGGACAAGTGCAAGGATTCTAGAGATTTCTCCCGAATCACTATTTTTTTTATTATAATTATTGTGATTAACTAAAAATATGTCACTGTGAGTCTATGAAAAGTACTGGTAAATTGGTAATGCTTCCTTCATTAAGCATTTTTCAACCAACTTTTATCAAAATTATTATTAAATATTACAAATTATCTGCGAATGGTAGTTATTAACCACATATTAGATGACATGTGGACTAACATAATCTTCAAATGGTTATAGTGAAATTAAGATATCAAAATTGATATTAATTCACCAGCTTCATAATTGGCACCACCTAATAACTATATTTAAGGTCAAAAAACTATTGATTTTTTAATTTTAGAAACTGCAAAATCTGTCCATGCATTATATGTGTATTTAATAAAACATGTGTGCATATATATATATATATATATATATATATATTATATATATATATATATATATATATATAGTTTTTATATTTATAATTGCTACAATTAAGTATTTCTCGTGCATTGCATTATTGCAAAAAGACCAATTTTATACAAGAGGAGATCAATTACATGCTTGATAATTGATATGCCCCCAGTTTGGTCCAATATATTCATTTAAGATCTCAACTGTAACCATTATGCCAACATCTCACTGGTTTGGGAGTATCATGTGATCCACCATGCTTGCTGAAAATTGATTGCATTTTCTCTTCAACCTTGTCGCAAAAGTTTTCAACACTAACAAAATGCTTTCTAGAAATTTTTATGTAAACCTCTTAGAATCGATCTCTCTATTTGCACATGTTCTTGCAAAGGGATATGGTCGTCTACATTTACATCTTTCCTGACCCTGTGAGAACGGATCCACACAATGAGCTTTTTGGTGGTTGTATTTAATCCAACATGCTACCTGCTCTCTCCTCCCACCCCCCCCCCCCCCCCAAAAAAAAAAAAACATGCTCGCATCCACCTCACTGAAATCCGAGTGGGAACAATTGGTGGATTTTGGACCAAGTCCTTTCTCTATTCAAATTCAAACCAAAACGTGAATAAAGAAGTTTCTTCCTTCATTGAGTAGCTGATTCAAACCAGGAATGCTGGCAGTAGTAGGTGCTGTTAATATAGAAATCAAGTACATGGAGAGATAAGAGCAAAAGTTGATTGGCCCACCCCGCCCCCCCTTCTTTTCAAAATTAGTGTTATACAGAATGAGTCTCCCATGGCTGCTTCTCCTCTTCTCTTCTGTATCAACATCATGTGCCATCATCACAACTTCTAAGGCTCCAAACAGTATATCAAAACCCAGGTGCCCACAAAAATGCGGCAACCTAACCATCCCATACCCATTTGGTATTGGACCCGAATGTTCCATGAGCACCAACAGTGCTCCCTATTTTAGCATCCTATGTAACACCTCCTACAACCCTCCCAAGGCCTTCCCTACGATCCCCTTTGGTTACTGGGAAGGATCCGAAATCATTGACATTAACGAGAACCAGATAGTGGTCCAAAGTGCTCAGATAGCTTCAAGATGCTACGATTCAAAGGGGAATGTGACGTCAGATATACCAGCAGCCTTTGATATATATGGCTCCCCTTTTACTTATTCTACTGAAAACAAGCTCACGGTGATTGGATGCGATGATTATGCATTGGTAACGGCATCTTCTGGTACCACATCAGAGGGACAAAAACAACACTACAGTGTTGGGTGCCTCGCTTTGTGCTCTGACCAAACCGAGTTGACAAAAGGATCATGCTCAGGTCTAGGTTGTTGCCAGACTTCTGTCCCCAGTGGGTTGCAGTCCTTCGGAATTTCTCTTTCGAGTTTAAGGAATCACACAGGTCCTCCACCAGTTGTATCTTTTCAGCCTTGTGGATATGCATTTCTTGCCGGAGGTGACAGGTTCAGTTTTGGCGGGGCTTCTGACTTTGTTGGGGAAACAGCGGTAGGTAGAGAGAGATATGGAGTCCCTCTTGTGCTTGATTGGGTTGCTGGGAATTTTAATTCTACTACTGGAAATAGTACTACCTGCAAAGAAGCAAAGAAAGATATGAAAACATATGCTTGTCAGGCAAACTCTCAATGCAAGGATTTTTATCGAGGAGGATATCACTGCAACTGTCTACCAGGTTATGAGGGTAATCCCTATCTTGAACCAGGTTGCACAGGTGAAATCATTTTCCATCACTGTGATTTCTAAACTAAATTTACCCCCCACCCCCCCAAAAAGCCCCGGCCCATCGTGCATCCTCCCATCCCCATGCCACCAATCCAACCACTGGCCTCATTCATCTCTACCAAAACCACCCTCCGTTTAGGGGTGTACAGTCTTAAAAACACCGAGCGAAGTTTGGATTAAAGGAAAGCACGGACACCTACAAGGTCACAAGAAGTTTGGAAACCCCCCGGGGGGCAGTTAGCCGGTTGGGGTAGGGAAGGGGGCCATTGACCACCAACTAGCTATAAATTCCTGTAGGTAAAACAGTCTCAATTAAAAAAAAAAAGAAAAGAAAAAAAGTCAGAAAAAAGTATTGGACAAAATAGTTGTGCCATGCAGAAGGACAAAAAACAGATCATTTAACATAGACTTTCCATAAGTCTGTCCAATACAAGAATAACATCAATGCATCAATGTTCTTATTTAGAGGTTAATCTTCTTTGCTTTTCAGATATCGATGAGTGTGCTGAGGGCTCGAATGAATGTTCAATGGTCTGTGTTAACAATCACGGAAGTTACAATTGCTCTTGCCCAAATGGATATAGTGGTGACGGACATAAATCTGGGACTGGTTGCACAAAGGACACAAATCAGACCCTGAGGCCCCTCACTCTTGGTACTTCGCTATGATTCTGGATCTCCATTTAATCACACATTAATGTTATCAATTGCATTATTGCATTATGAAAATGAAGATTTTGTGCAGTGCTGTCTTATAGATTAGGTTCTTTCAGTCCATGTTAACCAGGCTTTCCGTGGCTCAACGTAAACATGAGAAAACCCACATCGAGAGCTAAGCTGGATCAGTTTGAGTGAATCTATTTTCTGGGAATCTTTTTGGTTTTTTTTTTTTTTCCATAATAGAAAGTTGAATCAAACTAAAAGCTTCCCAACTATCTAAGCTCAGTTTGCTCCATGGGATGATTTGTGAAGTCCTTACGGCTCAGGCCATGCAAGCCCCTTAAATCAAAATTGCTATAGCAATTTGTGAAGTGACATCATCTGTGTGACAGCACGAGATGAAGTGCCTATCTTATTGGTTTCCACCAAAAGCCATTATCACTAGTCTAGTAGTTCTACCCTTCTAGTATAGCCTATTGTTGGTCAAACTATCCTTGTGAAAAGAAAATCACTCACTTCCCCTGGAACTATTTTTGCCCTGAGTTGCAGGACTAAGCATAGCCTTCGGATCTATATTGTTGCTCCTTGGGTGCTGGTGGATGTATTCTTTTATCAAACGACGAAACCAAGTCAAGCAAAAGGCTAAAAACTTCGAACGGAATGGCGGTTTTATGTTACAACAACAAATATCTTCTGATGAAGGCATCATAGAGAGAATCAAAATTTTCACCATTGATGAGCTAGACAAAGCTTCTGACCACTTCAATGAGAACAGAATCCTCGGGAAAGGAGGTCAAGGTACTGTGTACAAAGGAATGCTGGTTGAAGGGAGAATTGTAGCTATAAAGAAGTTGAAAACGGTGGATCAAAGCCAGTTGGGGGAATTCATAAATGAGGTAACTATTTTATCAAAAATTAATCATCGGAATGTAGTTAGACTACTAGGATGTTGTATGGAGTCAGAAGTCCCTTTATTAGTGTACGAGTTCGTTCCAAATGGAACTCTCTTCCATCACATTCACTATCCAAGTGAAGAGTTTACAATCACATGGAAGATGCGCCTACAGATTGCTACAGACTCTGCATCAGCACTTGCCTACTTGCATTCGTCATCTTCAATTCCTGTATTCCACAGGGACATTAAGTCCTCCAACATACTATTGGATGACAAGTACAGGGCAAAATTGTCAGATTTTGGGGCTTCAAGATCAGTGGCCATTGATCAAACCCATGTAACCACTCGTGTTCTAGGAACATTTGGTTACTTGGACCCTGAGTATTTCCAATCAAGTCAATTCACCGAAAAGAGTGATGTTTATAGTTTTGGAGTGGTGCTTGTTGAGCTTTTAACAGGAGAGAAAGCAATTCGTTCAACATCCCATGAAGACAAAAGCTTGGTATCATGGTTCCTTTCCCATCTAGAAAATTCTTGTTTGTTTGATGTTGTGGATATGCAAGTCTTGAAAGAAGCCTCAAGGGAAGAGTTACTTGCAATAGCAAATCTTGCAAGGCGATGTTTAAATTTGGATGGAAAGAAAAGACCAACCATGCGAGAAGTTCTAGCAGAGATAGAAGTTGTAAGGTCACTTCATCTGTCTGGAAATAATCAGCAAAATTGGCCAGAAACAGAACTAGACTGGAGAAACTCCACAGACAACAGTTATAATGGTTTTTCAAGTTCTGCTGCATCTCATTTGGAAAGCTCCTCTTCAAATTTTGCTGAATTGCCTCTATTGTATGACACTAGATGATGCAAAAGATTTCCAGTACTTTTTCCAGTGCTTTTCATGTTTGCTATGCCATAAGCATAAGGGACTTTTGTTTCAGTGCCTCAAGCCTTTTCTTTTTGAAGTGTGATCTTTCGACATTTTAGGGCTTTGCTGGTGAAATAAATTTGTAATGGTAGTGAATTAAGTAAGCACAAACAAAAGAAGAAAAAGAGGATAGGGAGTTATGAATTTAAAGCGCAAGATTCACACATCTATATACAAGATGTGATGCTCCTACAAGTCTCGTGTGGTGTTTTACCATGTTCCTTTCTACACGTTGCATGCAGTGATTCAAAACGCGGATTCGGTCGCGGTTGTAGTTTCGGTTGCGGTGTCGCGGGAACGGGATGATACGCTTGTCGCGAAACGAATTGCGGTCGTCGCGGCGTGAAACGGTTCACATAGTGCATTTTCGGTCGAATTTGTAATTTTTTAGCTTTGTACTATTATCATGTAAGTAATTGTATTATTAACATAATTTTTGTTGACATTTGTAGACAAAGATCATTCATAACCATTACCCATTAGTGCCTGGCGATTAATTAAAAGTTTGAAGTTTCATTATTGTTTTTTAGGAGTGAACGATGGTTTGTTTTAATTTTTCGAAACAAAATATTTGGAGTCATGGAGTTTGGGAATGGGGACAAACCGCTTAAGTGCTAAGCTTGTTGAAGGGAAAAAAATAAGCAGTCGTAGATTTTAAACCTTTAGAAGATGTTTTGAATTTGATTCATAAAAAAAAAATATGCTAGGTGGAAGATAAACTATATTAAGTTTGGTTGAAAATATTAATTTTTTAATTTGATGTTAAAATAATGGATTAATTTTCACAATAGTTAATTAGAATAATTAAAGATAACTTTGACTGAGATTATAATGTCATACAATAGTACAAAACTGTAAATGGTAGAAGATAGAAAAAAGTGTAAATAATGCCATGCTACAAAGTCCACAACAGATAAAATACAGTAGTTATCTTATTGTACATTAGGTACAAGCCCATATCTAAAATCCAGAAGAGATTATCACCACCAAAATGAATGACGGGGAGGATCCTGATAGGTGTCATTATTATTATGATCAACACCATATGACTCTTGCTGCTGGTGATAATGAGATGACGCTGTTGAATCTATCCAAGATTGTTCACTCGAATTTGAATCACCGCTATAAAATGTGGGCTGATAATAATGATGATCCCCATAATTAATAGTCCCCTCGTTGATGATCGGAGGGTTATCTGAATGTCATCTACTTGAATCAGACCCAACAAATTATGGCTCATTTGAAGGATAAGGCAGTGGAGGGCAATTAGTATTATATCCATAGTTGTTGGAGAAACCTCCATATGTGTCATGGCCACCTGAAGAAGCAAACAAACCGGGCCCTGTAAAACTTGACGGCGCTTCTTGGAAACCTACATAGCCATACATGGCGTCAGTTGGATAACCATGTGGTTGGGCAGGTTCCTTACCTTTTCGGATGCGACGATAAGTTTGGGTCGGTTCACTTGGCTGCTCATTCGGGGAACGTCGACTGCTTCTGTCATCTTTAAGAGGGACACCACGACCACGATCACGATCACGATCACGATCACTAAAATAATCAGTTGATCGTCTAGAGGAATAGGAAGCACCCATTTCATTCGCACCTCCATTTCCTCTATCTCCTCCACCTCCACTTCCACCATGACTACTCGAAGGGGACAAGTTTTCCTCCTAGTCACGGTCACTGCTCTGCATATCTTGTGATTGTTGGTCAACACTGTAGCGAAATGGAGCGCTCGCATCAGGTTGGGGATCATCATCATCCTCAACATCGATGGCGGCATTAACCTCATTTTCATCAAGATTCAACCAATTCAAGTCATCTCCTTCAAAAACCGGTTGCTCCTCTTCCAAGAGCCAAAGGTTTAATGGGTCATCATTGTCAAAGATGTAATCCAAGTTGATAGGATTGAAAGACTCAGTGAGTTCTTCCTCAGTCCTTCGTCTTGCACATCTCAATTTCAATTTTTGATTATAACGAAGGAAAACAATAAGGTCGAGCTTCTTATAAGTCAATCTGTTTCTTGCCTTTGTATGCACTCGACTGAACATGCTCCAATTTCTTTCATAATTAGAGGCAGAAGTCATTTGACTTAATACTCTAACTGCAATGCGTTGAAGTTCAGGCGCACATCCACCATGAAGTATCCACCACTCAGCTGCATGAAATACATTTCATTAGAATCTTAGATAATGAAGCTTCAAACTTTAAAATTCAATATATGTACGTAATTATATATGTGTATGCGTATGAATAAATTGTAGTCACATGGCATTAACGATGCAATTGCCCTTTGAGCGATAGATGTTCCAAAAGTATCCATCCTATCTTTATAAAGAAATACCTGCACATTTATGCCAATGTTAAATTTCATAAAATGTAATGTAGAAGATAAATTAATAAAGTAATAATGAGACATATGGTTCGTCACGGAACCTGTCGCATTGCTTTTATTTGCTTGTCAACATCTTGCTCCAATCTCATTATCACATTTTGGACTCCAGTTTTGACCTCCCTGTCTTCCCAATCTTGACTTTGTCGAAACATGTATTGGGGATTAAAGAAATATCCTTGTAAAAAAATCAATCAGGTTATCAATTATGGAAATACGATATACAATCTGTACATTTACTACTTATTTGTAAAAAAATGTAAACACTGTAATACAAATTACAAAATTAATGCAATACCTGCAGCATGCAAATCAGTGTGTAGGAAGTTCCATCTTTTGTCAATTATCGCCTCATATCTCTTGCTATACCTGAGCGTCTTGTCAATAGCTAGCTTTGTACGCTCCATTGCCTCATATATGAAGCCCATGGTCGGCTTGTCATCCCCATCAACTAATCTCAACACCTTGACAAGAGGTTCAAATAGTTTTAGAACTTCATCAGCCTTTTTCCAAAATGACAAGGCTTCTTTAGTTGACGATAGAATAAGTTGACGCACTTCTTTTGCAGTTGCATCTTTTGACTTCCCCAGTCGAGAGTTCAACCACTCGGGTAACTCCCACATGTCTCTTAAGGCAGTTTTATGCCGCACCAAACTTTCAAGAGAGACAAAATTTGTCGCAAACCTGGTGATACCAGGTCTTATGATGTCTCGATTATTTGTAAACTTCTTCATATAGTTTACAGCCCAATCATATTTATAAATGTAGTTGGAGATAATCCTGGCTGTCTTTATGACTTCCCCAACGCGATCGAGCTTAGCAAAGTCCTCCAAAATGAGATCCAAACAGTGGGCCGCGCATGGTGTCCAGTACAAGTTTGGGAACTCTTCCATTAATGTTCTCCCTGCAACTTTCATTGGAGCTGCATTGTCGGTCACTATCTGCACTACTTTTTCTGGACCAACCTCTTCTACTACTTTTTTCATAAGTTTGAAGAGGTAATTAGCATCCTTACATTGTACATCTGATGCATTAACTGATTTATGGAAGACGGTGAAACTATTTGAGTAAATAAGAACATTGATGAGGTTTAATCTGGTCATGCTGGACCAACCATCGCACATTATGATAACACCTCTTTCTTTCCATTTGGGAGCAAATTCAGATATCCATTGCCTAATTTCTTTTGCAGCTTCTGGCAGAAAAAGATCTGAGAGTTCATAAGAAGAAGGAGCTCTTACATCAGGGCCAACCTCATGAATAGTCTCAAGGAGCGGATTGGTATATGTAGAATCTACCACAGTAAATGGCACGTTGGTATCTATTACCCAACTTCCAAATGCCTTGATCATCTTGTTCTTTCCCGCTTTCAACCAACTTGTGTTGACTTTTGATTGTTTGGTCCTAGTTCGATCTTTTTCAAGCTCAACCTCAACAGCTCTAAGTCTAGCGGCTGGGGTTGACATTTGTTCATATGCCATATCCCTTGATGCTCTTGAACTACTCTCTCGAACAGTAGCTGATCGACGCATTTGGGGAACACTTGGTGATCGACTACTACCTCCTTCATCAAAATGTGCACCCCTGCTTGCTTTATGCACCCGTTGTTCATGTTCAAACCGATGTTGCTCCTAACTTTCATATCTAGCATGTGCTAGCTGAGCATCCTCCTCCTCCTCGTCATCAACATAATCATTACGGTTGAATGATCTTGTTATTTCATCTTCCAAATCTCTAGCGATCCTTGTTTTTTGTCTCTTTTTCTCTTTATATTTTGTCAATAATTTCATCATGTCTCTTTTGACCTCAGCAGAGACGTCTGGGCAAGGAGCATGTATCCTCTAAGTGTTTTTTTTAATTTTTCCCCTCTATGGATTACTTCATGTAATCTTACATTTTTATTAGCTAATTATTTGATTAGACAAAAATTCGAAAAGGAAAAGGCGGGACTCACCTGATACGCAAGGAATCCTTAATTTGCTGCGTTGATGTTGTATCTCAGAAAGCTTGCTAACAACCTTGAAACTATTTGGTCTTCCATCTCATTTTGTTGACATACATAAAATGTTTGCACAAAAATGCAGATATGCAATTCAGCATAGCCAAAGATATCGATTTCCAGCACGATGACATATCAACTTGCCTGACAACATCCTCCATCTCCAGAAACATTGCAATAGGAAGGTGGCCGCATGAAGTAGTATATTTTACTATAGGCCATCAAGTCATTGTATAAGCTCTGCTACAAGGTTAATGATTGTTAACGAAAATTAACTCGAAAGGCTTTGTAAGGTGAGGTTATTGGCCTCAAGTTTCGATGATGAGAAACAGAATATGACAACGGTTCAAAGCAATGGTGCATGCATATAGCACACCAGAAGAGAACTGTACATACGAACCCCCCCCCCCTCTTTGGGCAAAAGGAAACAAACTCCACCAAAAAGCTATATCAATGTCAAACTAATGTTTCATATTAGTCTGAAGCCATTCCTTAACTGACTTCTCTGTTTGTTCATTTGAAAGTAAGTCACGCAATGAGGATGTGTTATCTGCATCAGGACTAAAACCTCGGCCAGTCATGACATCAATAAGATGCAGAGCTGGAGTGACTTCATTGTTACAAAGAAACCCCCTAATAAGAATATTATATGTAACGTCATTTGGGTAACATCCGTGCTGCTCCATTTTTCCGAGTAATTGACGAGCTTGAGTAAGCTTCCCTTTCTTACAAAGGCCTTTTATCAGTGTAGTGTCTGTTTTACAATCTGATTGCAACCCCCTGGAGAACTGCTTGGAGAAGATATTCGTTGCATCTTCAAGTTTTCCAGCTTCACACAGCCCATCAATTATGATGTTGTAGACCACAATATCACTGACTAATCCTTTTCACTCCAGCTCAGTAAATATTTTAATTGCCTCATTAAGCTTCCCCTTTTTGCATAGGCCATCTAGCAAACAAGCACAACTGACAACAATTGGACGTACCCCCTGAGCCCGCATCTCATCAAAAAGATGTAGTGCCTGGTGGAGTCTACTATCCTTGCACAAGTTGTCTATCACAGTGTTATACGTAACAACATTTGGCGTCACTCCTTTACACGACATTTCCTGAAATAGATTGAAAGCTTGGTCTAGATTTTAGCCTTACTGTACCCATTGATCATGGTGTTGAAACTCACAACATTTGGTTGGCAATCCTTTCTGACCATCAAATCCATCAGTTTCGACGGAGAAGGACATATGCTTCATCTACAGAGAAGGACATATGCTTTCTGACTAAAATTTAGAGATGATGTTAGCAAACTTATGAAAAAAATATGCTTCAACTACGGAGAAAGACATATGCTTTAAGTATAAAAAACGAACAAATATTAGATGTGTATTAGAGTTCTGGAATGGTAATGATAATTCTAGAAAAAATATAACTATCTAAGAAATCGATAAGATATAAGTGATGAAATTATAATAAAAAACAACCAAAACTAAATATGGGCAGATGATTAAGCAGGTGACGCTCATGATGGTCAGATCATCCAACTTGATTTGTTAAGCCATCTATCTATTATACTTATCACTTGCTTTTTTGGTTTGGATGAAAAATGATGGCGTCTCCTTGCCTATGTCGCTCTCTTCTCTCATGTGCCCTTGGCCACATCAGATATGATCTGTCGGAAACATTTATTAGAAACACCACAAAAATCAATGGAAAACTTTTCTATTAATTTGGAATTACAACACATCAAACAATAATATCAGCCTTGACGTAAAAGTACATCAAGAATATCTAAGATCAATACATCATCATCAAGGTTAAGTACAAAACATGACATTAGAATTTTTTGTGCAAAGCCTTCACTCAGCACCGACTTCTCTGTTTGTTGAATATCAAACTAATGTTTCGTATTATTCTGAAGCCATTCCTTCACTGACTTCTCTGTTTGTTCATTTGAAAGTAAGTCAGACAACAAAGATGTGGTATCCGCATCAGGACTAAAACCTCTGCCAGTCATTACATCAATAAGCTGCAAAGCTTGAGTGACTTCATTGTTGCAAATAAACCCTCTAACAAGAATATTATATGTAATTTCATTTGGATAACATCCATGCTCCTCCATTTTGGCCAGTAGTTGACTAGCTTGAGTTAGCTTCCCTTTCTTACAAAGGCCTTTAATCATTATCGTGTACGTTTTACAATCTGGCTGCAAACCCTTGGACAGCAGCCTGGAGGATATCTGTGCTGCATCTTTTAGTCTTCCTTCTTCACACATCCCATCAATTAGGATGTTGTAGACCACAATATCACTGATTAATCCTTTCCGCTCCAGCTCAGCAAATATTGCTACTGCCTCATTGAGCCTCCCATTCTTGCCTAGGCCATCCAGCAAAGAAGCACAAGTGATGACATTTGGACTTAACCCTTGAGCTTGTATCTCGCCAAAAAGATGCAATGCCTCACGGAGTCTACTATCCTTACACAAGTTGTCTATCAGAGTGTTATATGTAACAACATCTGGTGTCACTCCTTTAGAGGACATTTCCTGAAATAGATTGAAAGCCTGGTCCAGATTTTTAGCCTTACAGTACCCATTGATCATGGTGTTGAAACTCACAACATTTGGTTGGCAATCCTTTCTGACCATCAGATCCATCAGTTTCGACGCCTCATGCATTTGTCCCCTCAAACAATAACCATCCAACAAAGAATTGTAAGTGATGATGTTTGGGACCACACCCTTATCAATCATCATTTTCAGTATAGAGTTTGCTTCTTCAACCATCCCCTCCTTAGAATACATGTCTATCAAAATGCTGAAGGTGACAACATCTGGTGCCATGTTGCTTTGGAGCATTTCACTCAGTGTTGTCTGAGCATCACTCCATCGTCGTAAACTACACTGGCCTCGAATTAAGGAATTGTAAGTGATGATGTCAGGTGAAATACCCCTGCTTTTCATCTGGGAGAAAAGCTCAAGTGCCTCATCCAACAGCTTGTCTTTACAAAGACTGTCAATGATTGTGCTATATATGACAATGTTAGGTGCACAAAGGTCGCCAGATTCCATATTCCTAAGCAAAGACAGAGCAGCAGCATTTCTCCCTCTTCTGCATAAGCCCTTTACCAAAGCACCATAGGTGACTAGGTCAGGCTGGAAGCCTTGCTCGAGAGTTCTGTCCAACAAGGCGATAGCTCGGTTCATTTGATCACTACTAATGAGGCCATTAATTAAGGTTGAGAAGGTGACAGAAGTAGGTGGGTAGCCAAGCTTAAGGAGCTTAACCAAACGGGGAAAGCCATAGCCCAGATGGTTGACGTGGCAGTAGCAATTGATTAGTATGTTTAGTGAGTAACTATCGTGGGGATGCCCAACAACTCAAGTCGCCTGTAAAGAGAGATGGCGATGCCATACTTCTTCATCTTGACAATGGGGGAAATTAAACGATTGAAATCAACATTGGAAGGGACGGGATTCATACGGGTCATTTCGTCGAACAGGTGGAGGGCATCATGAAGATTGGTGAAGTCATGACCGTGTTGCTTTCGCACCGATGCTGGAGGCAATTGGGTTCGGAGATCTAATCCATTTGAACGTCTGGGGTGAATACGATGATGGTACCAAGCAATCAGGTAAGAATTTTGACAAGTCGAAGCCACAAATACTGCAGGAAGTTGACGAATGCCTGCAACCACTCCATAAGTCATTGTGGATCTTAAGTGGGAGTGGCTTTTCAGCCTTGTGAGCGTGCATTTCTATCCCCTTCAGATTTTGTTGGTAAAACAGGGCTGAATTGAACAAGAGATCATGAAGTCCCTCCTGTGCTTTTATTGGATTGCTCGGAACTTCAACTCTACAAAACGGTACTGCGTTCTGCGTGAAAAGAAGCAAAAGCCAGAACCCATTCAGGCCATGTCTTTTTAACCATCTGATGCTCTGACCTAATCATATGGAACCTCACCTGATGGTAACCGACTCTAAATGTGAGTATCTTATTAGAGTAGACATAAATAGATCTGGTAAAATTGTTCCTGAATCTAAAATGCTAACCAAAATATCTATCAAGTGAACCATAATCTATATCTATTATCTACTTTTACTCATTTCGTGTTTTCATACAATCCACCCATCATTTGTAAAAGATAATTCATATATATCCATAATGGGCAGATGAAATTAGAGGGTGATTCGTGACTAAAACTTATAGATAATATGTTAGCAAATTTATGAAAAACAAATACACGAATAGGGACCTATATGCTTTCAGTGTAAGAAACAAATAAATGTTAGATGCGCACTAGAGTTCTTGGATGGTAATGATAATTCTAAAAAAAATAACTATCTAAGAAATCGATAGAATATAAGTGATGAAAATAAAAAAACAACAAAAAATAAATGGGTGATAAATGAGCAGATGATTAAGTAGGTGCTGCTCGTGATGGTCGGATCGAGCATTACCTACATCCACTTTATTTATTAAACCATACATCTATTATCCTTATTACTTGCTTTTTCGGTTTGGATGAAAATGATGACCATCCACTACACATGAAAAAAATTCTCCTTGTCTATGTCCGTCTCTCTTCTCATGTGCCCTTGCCCACTTTACGTATAATCTGTTGGAAATACTTGTTAAAAACAAAACTTCAAAAATCAGTGGAGAACTTTTCCATTAATTTGAAATCACAACATATCAAACAACATGATCAGCCTTATATGAAAGTACATAGATATATCGAAGTTCAATACAACATCATCAAGGTCACAAATGAAACATGTCGAAACACTTTTTATGGACAAGCTAGAAATACGTCTACTACACTGATATGTTTACGGATAAATTTGGTCTCCTCTCAATATGCGACAAGCTGTCGGTCCTATTCAAATGCAGCAAGGATGACTTCGAACCTACCTCTCACCCGACGCTCATGATATAAAAGTGCAAAATATGATAAAATGATATCGAATTGTCAAATTATGCCTTCTCTCATACATAAAACTATTTTTACTTTATTATATGTTTACTGTTATAATCATGTTAAAGATGTTTTATAGCTTATATTGATCGGTGCCTAGCTGCAAATTCAATGTTGATGGTTGGGGAATGCATGATAGATGACTATATATGAGGGGCTGTTTGATTTTCTGTGCACCACATATTCCGTCACATATTTGGTACAAGCGTCAATAGGACTAATACCTAAACTGTCTAGGAGATCAAATACATATGCATTAGATCCCAACTTCTGAAAGATTTGGTAAGTTTCTATGGCACGAGCGTGCAGCTTTTTGAGGGAGTTTCTGAGTAATCATTCAGGTCGAATCCAAGCCATAACAAAATCACCCACCTCAAAATTCGCAGCTTTGCGATGCATGTTAGCTGAATGCTTATAGCTATCATTGCTTAAAGCAATCTTGCGTCGAATCTCAGCATGCAAGTCATGAATATGCTGTGCAAATGTGGATGCAGAATGTGACACGCGGGCATCAGGTGGGAGGGGAACGAGGGCAGTAGGGGTACGAGGAGAGTAACCATGGACAATCTCAAAGGGACTCTTACCTGTGGTTCTATTGACCGCATTGTTATATGCAAACTCAACAAGGGATAAAGTCAAGTCCCAAGTGCCTTGTTTCTCGCCCACAACGCATCTAAGTAACTCCCCCACACTGCGGTTAACAACCTCAATTTGCCCATCCATTTGAAGGTGAAAGGGCGCAAGAAATTTCAAAGTAGTACCACACATTCTCCATAAAGTCTTCCAGAAATAGCTCATGAATTTGACATCCCTATCAGACACTATGAAAGTGGGAAGACGATGCAACCTAACAACCTCTTGGAAGATTAACTTAGCAACATGTGAAGCGTTATCTGTCTTGGTGCAGGCAATAAAGTGGACCATCTTAGAAAATCTATCAACCACAACTAAGATTGAATCAAGACCACGGGATGTTCTAGGAAGACCTAGTACAAAGTCCATGCTAATGTCCTTCCTCGGAGCATGCGGGATAGGAAGAGGAGTGTAAAGTCCTGTATTATGCCTCTTAGTCTTAGCTAACTGACAGGTGCGGCACTGAGACACAATGCGATGTACATCTCTTTTGAGAGAGGGCCAATGGAAGCGATCTGCAACCAAAGCAATGGTCCTGTCTTTACCTAGGTAGCCAACTACTCCCCCAGCATGCATCTCCCAAACTAAGAAGTCCTGGAACGACGTCTTAGGAGTGCATAATTTGGACCCCCGAAATAGGAAACCATCATGAATGACAAAGTCAACGTGATGATTGCTATTTCCAGCCGAAAGGTCCGAGTAATTGAGTGAAAAGTCAGGACAAGAGGTGTAAGTGCCTTTGAGCTTGTCAAAACCAAGAACCTCAACCCGCATTGTCTGTAAGCCACCTTGTTCTCAACACCAGATTTGTGCTTAAGAACAAAGGAGTACCGACTAATACACTCAATCCACCTAGCATGCTTAGGATTGATACTAGACTGAGAATTCCAGTGCTTAAGGGCCTCATGATCCGAATATACAACAAATTCATGTAGGAGAAGGTAATAGCGCCAATGACGGAGGGACTGAAGCAGAGCGTACAACTCTTTCTCATAGGTGGTATACTTGATCCGCCTAGATTCGCTAAGCTTTTCGCTAAAGAATGCTATAGGGTGTCCCTCTTGACTTAACACTCCACCAATGCCATATCCGGAGGCATCGCAAGCAACCTCAAAAACCTTACTAAAGTCAGGATGCCTAAGAACTGGAGCAGATGACATCATCTCTTTAATTTCCTTTAAGACAGATGCCGCTTTAGGAGTCCACTGAAATGGGTCTTTCTTCAAACAGTCTGTAATAGGTGACATGATGGAGCTGAAGTGTCTGATAAACCTCCTGCAGAAGGAGGCTAAACCATGAAAACTCCTAGCCTCATTAAGGGTCTTGGGTTCAGGCCAGTCTCTAATGGCTCTAACTTTGTCAGGGTCAGCAGAGATACCTTGAGCGGACACAATGAATCCTAAAAAGATGACTTGGGTTTGAAGGAAGATGCACTTTTTCAGATTAGCAAAGAGCTTGGCCTCCCTAAGTACACACAAGAATTTTTCAGCAATCAGTTTGCAGTATACGTAACTTTTTTTCAAATAAATTTTTCAACAATTAGTTCGAACTTGTTATTTAATTGAAGCAATTAGTTGCTGTGATTTTGTTCATGTATATAGAAGCAGCTCTTAATATAAAAGGTGTAGATATTTTAATTTAAATCTTTGGGCAAAAGGGTGCAGCATGCTGTAAGTTTCAAACATGCAACCTCAATCAGTGAAGGAAGGGGGAGGCGTGAGGCACTGCAACCAGCTGAGAACACAACACTATAAATCCTTTGGGCAGTTAATTTGCATATCTATTTTTCCTTTTCCCCAGAATATCTAATGTATAATATTTTTTTCCTCAAAATCATGGGGTGCAAAATGACACCCTTGTACCAATATAGCCCCGCCACTATTTATACGGTGAGCAAAAGAAGTCGTATATGTTAAGACAAGCACTACGTACACAACTCAAAAAATAAATCAAAAAATTGATTATAATTGGTTACGCATGTAGTTAATTTCTTTTAATTTCTTTCGTGCAACTATGAATCCAAATTAAAACATAGTACTATATAGAAAAGAAAAATAACTTAGTACTACTTTGAAAAAAAAAAAAGTAATAACTTGATGCCACACGGGTCAATAACTTAACAAATTTCCATGGAAAATTTTAAAATTTGCAAATTAGTTGAGACTTTGATTTTTATTTTTTTTTTTGATAAAAAAGAAAAAAGAGGGTAGTTGAGACATTTGAGGATTGTGAATACAAAGTCACTTACTAAGATTCTCACATTTTGGCATATTCATGAGAATGCGATTAATTTAAGTCAAGTATTGGGGATGGAAATACATGGGAATCTTACAAATTTTTATCAAAAAGAAAGGTGGTAATAAGAAGGCGGAATTAAGGCCCTCATTTTTTCTGCGAATGGGAGCGATAAGCTTACAACTTATTATTCCTTATTATTTTAACAGAAAGGAATTCTTGTACAATTATAATTATTGTATGATCAACTGTTGCAAATTAGTTTGTACGATCATTGGGCAGTTTTACTACCATGATTTAAGCTCGTTGAACTTCGTAAAAATTTTGCTGAATAACGTTTACATAAATAGGACAACGACAACAACAACGAATCACCCTCTATCTTCAGCTGTAACTTGCTTCGTTCACTGTTTGTCACCTCTGTTATGTCTTTGCATTTTTCATGTGTAGCATAGTCAGTGAACAAAGAAAGGCAGTGCCAAAACTAAACATACTGGTGAAATACCCCTGCTTTTCATTTGGGAGAAAAGGTCAAGGGCCTCATCCAACAGCTTGTCTTTACAAAGACCGTCAATGATTGTGTTATATATGACAATGTCGGCCTCACAAAGGTCGCCAGATTCCATATTTCTAGGCAAAGAGAGAGCAGCAGCATTTTTCGCTCTTCTGCATAAGCCCTTTACCAAAGCACCATAGGTGACTAGGCTAGGTTGGAATACTTGCTTGAGAATCCTCTCCAGTAAGTACAGAGCGTGGTCCAACTCATCAACGTTAATGAACCCATTGATTAGAGTCGTGAAGATGACACAATCAGGGGAATAGCCAAGCTTAAATAGTTTACCCAAAACTGACTACCCAAAAGACACATGATTACGTTGGCAGTGACAATTGATAAGTACAGCCAGTGAGTAAACATCGTGAAGGATGCCCAGCAACTCCACCCGTCTAAGGAGAGACATGACAATGTCATAATGCTTCATCTTGACAATGGGGGAGATTAAACTAGTGCAATGAACAAGGGAAGGCAGGGGATTCTTGCGGGTCATTTCGTCGAACAGGTGGAGGGCATCCTCAATTCTGGAAAAGCCACGGCTTTGATTACTTCCCACAAATCTTGGAGGCAATTGGGATGGCGCATCTAGTACTTCTGAATGTCTGGGCTGATGATCGCGCCAACCAATGCGCTTTGAATTTTGAGGAGTCGTAGCCGCAAGAACTGCGGGAAGGCAACGACCGCTTGGCATTAGAGGACTTGGCTTCTTCAGAATTGAGGATGCCCTCCACTGTTCGACGAAATGACCCGTAAGAATCCCCTGCCTTCCCCTGTTCATTTCGCTCGTTTAATCTTCCCCATTGTCAAGATGAAGCATTATGACATTGTCATCTCTCTCTCCTTAGATGGGTGGAGTTGCTGGGCATCCCTCACGATGTTTACGCACTGTCTGTTCTTATCAATCGTCACTGCGAACTGAATCATGTGTCTTTTGGAATGTCAGTTTTGGGTAAACTATTTAAGCTTGACTATTCTCCCAATTGCGTCATCTTCATGACTCTAATCAATGGTTTCATTAACGTCGATGAGTTGGACCAAGCTTTGTACTTATTGGAGAGGATTCTCAAGCAAAGCTCCCAACCCGACCAAGTTACCTATGGTGCTCTGATAAACGCCAAAAAAAAAAGTTCATATAACCCATATTTATTCATCCCCTTACATTTTTCATCCTCTAATCCTCAACAAAGAACCTAAAGCTTCAAATAATGACGTGAAATGAAACATTTTGTCATGTTATTTATATGGGATACACAAGTTTCGGACCAAGAGGTATCGGAATTAGACATACACAAAATATAAAATTTAGCATTGATTCTAAGATGAAATTCAATATTTAGTAAATTAAAAAAAGTTGTCGTCTACGGGATCTCATATCTTAAAAATGAGGCAGAGTTTTGTGAAAATCTCAACTTATGGCTTGAACAATTGGTGAGTTTTGTGAAAGTCTCAAACTCATTGCTTGAACAATCGGTAAGTTTTGTGACAAAAGCACATAGCTAATACTTTCTTGAGTTAAAGGTGAGTTTTGTAATGTAAAAATTGAAACAGCTTATCACTTAATCATCTCGTTTAAAAATTTGTCCATTCCAAACAAAAAATAACCTACTTCTTACTTAGGTTTTTGGTTCTTAGTGCTCACATGAACAAACAAAACAAACTAATTCTTTTTAAAAATCAAGAGCATAAAAATAAAAGTAATTAACTAATCAATTTCTTAGGTTCGTTATAGAAATCAAGTCCATAACAATGCAAAATTAATTATGTAATAAATTTTCACTAACAAGTAACAGCCAATCAAATTACCCCAAATCCATAACCAAGAACCCTAACTTCTTAGTTCATGAGAGTAAATAACTGAATTCACCAATTATTTAATACAAATTTGACTAAAATTAGTGAATTAAACATAATAACTTGTAAAAAAAATTATAAACTAAAATTAGAGATTTACCTCACATTTGATTTAGGATACTTCGTAATTTGGGGGGGAATTAGCTGGGTGAAGAACTTAAGAAAACAAAAGATTAAACACAAATTCATGACAGTAACTCATTAAATTTATCAATTATCAGGGGCAAAGCCAGCGTGGATGCAGTGGAGTCACCCAACACCTCTCTCCAAAAAAAAAGTACATGGTGAAAATTAAAAACATTTTAACATTCGTATAAATAAATAATTTGGCAAGTATGCGCACGAAATTCCATTCAACGCAGTGGTTGTGGTGTGCATATATTATATTGTCTGCTGAGTGGTCGTGGGTTGAAGGCCTGTTATTGTACACACTCTCATTGTTTATTTTTCTTCAATGCTTTTCTTTTTAAAAAGAATCAAAATGCTTTAGTTAGTTGCCTAGAATTTTTCAGCAATCAGTTTGAAGTATATGTAACTTTTTTTCAAATAAATTTTTCAACAATTAGTTCGAACTTGTTATTTCAAATCACAACAATTTTTCTCAAAAAAATTAGTTATTTAATTGAAGCAATTAGTTGCTGTGATTTTGTTCATGTATATAGAAGCAGCTCTTAATATGAAAAGTGTAGATATTTTAATTTAGATCTTTAATTGCCTTAAATTTGTTAATTTAATGCTCTTATTTTTAACTTAAATCTTTAATTGACCTAAATCTGTTATTTAAATCTTTCAATTTCTAGGTTAATTTGCTTTTCTTGTTTAATTTGTGAGTTTATTTGCCAATTTAAGTTCCAAATTTGTTCAATTTGTGAGTTTGATTTCAATTATAGGTTAAAATGTATAGATATTTCAAAAAGATAGCTAAGAAATCATCATTACTTTCATGTTCTAAATCTGACACCCCTCTCCGAAATTTCTGACTTCGCACTGCCAATTATTGAACACGAAATTGATTAAAATCAATAAACTAAACCTAATAATTTTCAAAAAAAGTTAATTACCTCAAATTTGTCTTTATGATGCTTTGTAAATTATATGGGGATTATTGGGCCCCAAAAAAGAAAAATTTAAAAAGCAAAAGGGTGCAGCATACTGTAAGTTTCAAACATGCGACGTCAATCAGTGAAGGAAGGGGGAAGCGTGAGGCACTGCAACCAGCTGAGAACACAACACTATAAATCCTTTAGGCAGTTAATTTGCATATCTATTTTCCCCCTGCATTTTTCATGTGCAGCATAGTCAGTGAACAAAGCAAGGTGGTGCCAAAACTAAACATACTGGTTGTTTTAGCCTTTGGAAACTCCATAAGGTGAGGATTTTTAGGAAGGCAAGGCAATTGGTGGATTCAGCGATTGTCGTATTCCTCCAAGACCAAAAAAAGTAACAAGAAGAACAGGAGAAGAAAAATTATTGTACATGTTTGCATCTTGCCTGAGCAAAGCATCTCATTCAAGTCATCAAATCAGCTTCACTGCAAGGTCAATGGTTCATTAGCTGGGTTAGAGAATATGGCAAGTAGTTGAAGCAACGGCAATTGCATACCTGAAGAGAAACTGATGTATGACACCACCCTCCCGCCCGGGGGTAAAACAGAAAAAAAAAATAAAGTCCACCATATAAAGCCAAAAAATGACTCTGAAGTACCCCACTTTCTTTGGAAATAATTTTTAGGGGACTAGGGGTGTTCATCGGTCCAAGACCGGACCGGACCGGCTGGACCGAAGATCGAAAATTTGCCAAACCTTGGACCGAGGACCGGACTGGTCTGGAGTCGGTCCTGGACCGGACGGGACCGGTCAGAACCCGGACCGGACCGGACCGGACCGACTCCAGACCGGTCAGATTCGATTTTCATTTTGAAGCTAAGACCGTTAATCTCATTTTGCAAATTGAAATGTAAATTCAACCCTAAAAACCCAGAATGAGAATCTAGTAAGCATTAACCCCACTTGCAAGTACCATGAACGAATCAAACCCAAAGGCCAAATCCAAATCGCAGGAACGAAACATCAAACCCAAATCCAAAATCAAATCAATTCGTTTTTAAAAAATCAACCCCCAAATCAACTTTCACAGAAATTACCCCCAAATTTTTTTCAATTACAAACCCTAATTTGTGTGACAAGGTCAGAGACTCAGATAAGATCGCGAACAACAAAAGATTACCACAGTCAAGCTCAAGCATACAGAAGATCGAGAAGAGTAAGGCAGAAAACACTTACCTGGTTGCCAGAAAACGACCAACTTGCCGAAGAAGACGACCGTAGGCGAAGCCGAAAAGGAGATGCTGCAGTCTGTCCAGGAAGGCAGTAAGGAGCCAAGGAAGAAGGAGATGAAAAGGGAACTGCCTCACGGCAGCTGCCGCCGGCCAGCGAGCGCCGAGCACCGAGAACCGAGAAGGGCAGCATAAGAGAAGGGAACGGATGAGAAGGAGGAGGAGTAAGCAGCTGTGAGTGTCGAACCCTCGAAAGTTTTGGTCCTCGAAGAAGAGTCGAAGCCAATTAGTAGCAGGATTCAGGAAATTAAAAAAAAATTGGTCGGTACAGTCCACCAGCCGGTCCACCCGGTCCAGGACCGGACCGGACCGAGGACCGAAAACAGGAAAGGAAAGGACCAAAGACCGGACCGAAATGCCTCGGTCCGGTCCGGTCCGATCCTGGACCATTTAATGAACAGCCCTATAGGGGACTATGTTTTTAGAATGTATTCTAAAGTGCACAACATTGTTAGGTAATTATTAAGGGGGTTCATGCCGATGATAAATGTGCAAATGCCGATGAGTATTAATTTTATGACATAAATGCCCATGAATCTAACCCCGCGAAGTGTGAAGGAAAGCACTGTGACTCTCGGTCTTCAGAGAACCCTGCAACTGCTTCATCATCATCTCTCTCTCTGTCTCTGTACAAAAATGCTTGGTATCTCCGACGGAATCTCCAACGGAAAAATGGGAATATTCCGACGGAAAATTCAAACTCCGACGGAAATCACGACGGACAAACACCCGTCGGGAATTAGCTCGTCGCAGATTACATTCCGACGGATTCCGACGGCGTCCGACGGAATTGTCCGTCGGAAATTCCGTCGGCCATTTGTCAGGGTCTGCAGAATTTTGGAGGGAAATTTTTGAAAAAAAATTTAAATTTTGAAAAAAAGTCCGACGGAAATTTCCGTCGGAATTTTTTTTTGTCTCAAAAAAAAAAGAAAAAATTTCATAACATGAATTTAAATTAATAATAACAATAATGTATTTTTTTGAGCTAATTATACATATATATGTGTATTTAAAATTTTTAAAAAAATCACAAACAAGATACATAATGACTTGCAAATCCTCCCTAAACTGGAAAAAAAAAATTCGCTTTTAAAAAATTTTGCTCCTAAAAAAAACAAAAAGCTTACACGATCATCACATACAACATATATATATATATATATATATATATATATATATATACAAAAATAAATTTTACAACATAATTAAACATAATTATTTAGTATAAATTATATACTCACTAATGACACAAATAAAAAAACTTATATTTATATTTAGTTCACATTTTACATTCCCATATTTCTTGAAAAAATAAGTGCTAAATCTAAAATACAATAATGCAATTAAACATATATGCTAAAAAAACAAATTTAACATAACTATATTATTTGTCAAAATAAACGTAATTACAAGCGGCGGAGGGGCGGCGGCAGCGAGGCGGCGACACAGGCGGCGGCACCATTAAACCAATTCATGACAAATTAACTACCATAAAAAACCCAAATAACTTAAATATTTCAATTTCAAATAGCAAATTAACTCAAAATAAATAACTTACCATTAAATTATAGGCGACAACACCAAATCTTTCCGATCACCGGCCACCGGAAACCACAAACACCTCCTCCTTCTCTCTCTTCCTTACTTCCTTCTCTCTCTCTCTCTTCCTTGCCCACTCTCTCTCTCTCTCTTCATGGTGCAAATGAATGCGAAATTCCTCCAAAACTCTTAAAATGCGCTCCGAAAATTTTTTGAATCGCGCACTCGAAAATTCCAACAGAATTCCGTCGGAATCCGTCAGAATTTCCGTCGGAAATTCAAAACTCCGTCGGTCTCCGTCGGTTTTTCCGTCGGTCTCCGTCAGTTTTTCCGTCGGAATGTCTGACTTTCTCCTACGGGTCATTGCGCCATCGCTTTTTCCGTCGGAAATCCGCATCATTTTTGTAGATCTGTTCTCTCTCTCTCTCTCTCTCTCTCTCTCTCTCTCTCTCTCTCTGTGTCCGTGATTGAGAAGCCATTATTGAAGCTGAACACCTTCGTTGAAGGAAGAAGGAGGAACTGAAGAGATCGGTACTTTGCAGCTGGAAATCGGAGAATGGTACGTAGTTACTGAAACCCTAAGTTCTATGCAATTCGATGTTTGCTTGCATCAATTGTTTCACAAATTCATGCTTTCGTTGCTGTTGATATGATTAATTGAGAAACCTGTAGTTGTAATATGATGTATTGAAGAATTGAAGTTGGTTTGCTTGGGTTTGGTAGGTTAGGGTTTATGAAACTAGTTGGGCATGAAAAGCCTAATTAAGTAGTTAGGGTTTCGATTTTGGTACTTATATTGCTGACTGTGTTGAATATTTATAAACTACCACATAATCTGCATGTATCTATGTTAACTTGGTCATGAAATTAGTAGTTCATGCCCTATCTTCTATGCTCTGTTTTTTATGCTTGGAAAGTTAATGCTTGCAATGTTGGCTGTTCAATTGGATGTCCTGTTATTTGAATGAGTTGATGTGGTTAATTGAGTGATAGTTTAGTATAGCTGGCATGATTATAACAACTTCCCATTGTATTAACAGGGTGGCAGATGTTTGGTAGTTCATTGTAAGGATAGAATGATTTCAATCCAGGATATTAGTATTGATAAGTATCAAAGTATAGATTTGTTTAGGGATGTGAGGTCTTCAGCCATGGAAAATGGAGTGCAGTCGCCTAAGTTTCCTGGGTTTAGATGGCATCCTCTTGGTAGAGAAAACCAGAGGTGGCCACTTACCACAGATTCTGACTAGGTTAGTTTGGCTAGTCATTAGGGGAAAATGAAAAAGAATGTTGTGATACCTTTATACATCATAGACCTACCTGAGGCCAGCAGTTTGCAAAAGGTTGTTGAAAGTTTGAACAGGTTGAATAAAACCAAACAGAGATGCCAACAACAAGGCCCAACCCAAAACCAACCTCAAGCCCAAGACCAAGGCCCAACCCAAAATCAACCTCAAGCTCAAGACCAAGGCCTAACCCAAAACCAACCTGAAGCTCAAATCCAAGCTCAAAATGACAGTGAGCCTTCACTTAGTAAAGTTGGGGCAGGGGCTGACAATTTGATAGTTACCCCTTCAACTGAGAAAGTGAATCCCAGTGAAAAATCTTCAAAATGTCAACCCAAAGTGACTGCAAACAGACCTAATAAGTTGCCCATTAGGAGATCTAGACCAAGGGCAGCAAAGCAGCCCATCACACCAGTACAAATTGATCAAGCCCCACGTTGCACTTCAACAAAATCCAAAAGCAGTTATTTCTTAAAATCTACTTCCTCATCAACTCTTACTGTAAAAAGCCCAAACCCAGCCTCACCTTCTAAAAGAGTGGCCTCCCAACCTGTTGAATCCCCAACCTCCCAAACTGCATCTGCTCTTAATAGCCCTAAAAGGCCTATGACTAGATCTCAAATTGCCCAGGAGAACCCTAATTCTCCAACTGCAACCCTTCCTGGAACTTCTTCTCACACTACTGCTGCAGAAAATAGCCCCTCCCAGCAAATATGCACCCCTAGAAGGCCACTAACAAGATCTCAAACTACCTCTAATACCCTTAAGTCTCCAACTCCAACCCTTGAAAGCAGTCCATCTCAAGCTTTAGCTGCACAGAATAGCCCCTCTCAAATATATAGGCCTGGAAGACCTATCAGTACATTACAAGCTACCCCCAACCCCTCAAAAAGGAAAACAGCCCCTCCCAACAAATATGCACCCTCGTTGGTACTTCAGAACCAGGGGAGGACTTTGATTTGGGAATAGTAAGGGTTGATCTAGAGGCCTTGCCTGATTTTGATGTGCATTCATTATGCCAACCACAAATAGGAGAGGTTGATGTGTTTGACAGTGATGTGGAGGATAATTTGGGGCAAGCATCTAATAAAGAAAGTGACCATGATGACAGTGAGGATAGTGACTTCAGGGAGTGGCAATCAGATGGGTCTGAGGAGTTTGACAGCCTCTCATTAGATGAGGATGATGATTTGCAGGATGATTGACTTAGAGAATGATACTCAATTGCATATGACCATAGGACATGGTAGCATTCATGATGATGTGGGTGAGAACTTACTAATTGTGAACAAAATGGCTAGGGTATTTAGGCAAGGCAAGTTGTGGAGTAGAAATAGGGATGAGAATGTAAGCTTAGCTGTTGGTGACATCTTCACAAGTAAAGAAGAGTTTTTGAATGTAATGAAGGACTATTGTGTGCAACATGGCGTTAGTTTAAGGAAAATAAAGAACACTAGGAGCAGATACACACAGAGGTGTATCAACAATGACTATCCATTCAAAATCCATGCAGCTGTGCTTGTGGATAAGTGTACTTGGATGATTAGGTCCTTGAATGAGGGTCACAAGTGTCCCAATACACAGTTCAATAAGCATGCCTCATCCAAAAGTGTTGCAACTAAGCTACTGGATGAGTTTAAGGACAACCCTAATATGGATAAGGAGACAATGCAGAAAACTCTGATGAGGAGGTTTGGAGTACCTGATTACACTTGTTGGAGGGTTAGGAAGTTAATGAAAAATGTGGTTGAAGGTAGGCATGATGAAGGGTATAAGGTATTGCCAAACTATATGACGGTGTTTAAGGAAAAAAAATCATGACTCTCTATGTTTCATCAACTGGAAAGATGAGGGCCCTGGTAGGAATCCATCTTTTAAGAGATGTCAGATTTGTATAGGGTCATCCATTACTGCCTTCAAACAACACTATAGGCCCTTCATTAGCATTGATGCCTGTCACTTGAAAGGGTCATACAAGGGTATCCTCATCACTGCTATGGGGTTAGATGGGAACAATGGGCAGTATCCCTTAGCTTATCGAGTTGCACCTCGAGAGGATGAAGAGGAGTGGAGCTTTTTTCTGCATGGTTTAGCAATTGCACTGGATGCAAGGGAGGACAGTTCTAAGTACACAATCATTTCTGACAGGCACAAGGTAGCAGTTAACTACATTACTTTTCTTTTTTTTTTCTGTGTGCAATTGTCAATTACTTACATAATTTGTTGTTTATGATGCAGGGCATAATCAAAACATTGAAGAATATCATGCCTCAAGCTTCAAGGAGGATTTGTGTCCTCCACTTCTACAAGAACTTTGCCTCACTCTACCCTGGTATGTGCCTGTTACAGTTTATGGTTTGATTACTTCTTTTTCATTGCTTTCAGTTAACATATATTTTATTCTCCTCCCCTTAAAATGGTGAAGGTGCTTGGTTTGATTGCTTCTTTTATATTGCTGCCAATGCATACTCTGAATTTGTTTTCAAAAAGGCCATGGATAAAATTAAGGATAAGGATATTTCTGATTTTCATTGGTTAAGAGACAATGAGCCATTGGAACATTGGGCAAGGTTTAAATTTGACCAGACCCTAAAAGTAGATGACAACACAAACAACTTTGTTGAGAGTTTCAATAATGCAATTGTTAAGCATAGGGAAAAGCCAACCTACACTATGTTGGAAGAGATTAGAAAGCTTATTGGGGCTAGATTTGATAAGAGGTTTCAAATTTCAGCTGATTGGGATGGAAAAGTGACCCCATTTGTGGAGAAAAAGCTTAAGAAAGTTGAGCTCGAGTCCAGAAACTACTGCAATTTAGTGCCAGCTGGGAGGGGGGAGTTTGCTGTTAGAGAGGGATCCACAAATTTCACTGTTAAGTTAGCATATCATTATTGTGATTGTCAAAAGTGGCAAGTCAGTGGCATACCCTGTAAGCATGTTGCGAGGTGCATTCTTAGCCTAAACCACAAGTTGGATGACTATTGTTGTCCATGGTTTAATGTTGAGAGTTATAGAAAGCTTTATGATGGTATCATACACCCTATTCCTGACTCATGCTTATGGGGGGAGAGTGAACTGCCTGCTTTGGATCCCCCTTTTGAGCTTAGGAAGAGGGGAAGGATAGAGAAGCACAAAAGAAGAAAAAGCAGACTTCCCATCCCTCCACAACTGTCCACCATCCAATTAAGTGGCACTAAGAGGTGCAAGAAGTGCAAGTAACTGGGTCACAACAGCCTCACATGTGGGCAGTCAAGGGATGAATATGGTAGACTGCAATACAGGAAGAAGCCTCAACAGAAGACTGGCAATCCAGTTGGGAGGCCAAGAAAGATCCAAAGACTCAGCCAAGCTTCCACCTCAACAGCAGCAGCATCAGGGGTTCCAACTCAGTCCAGCTAAGCTCTTTAACTCAGAATTTATGTATTTTAGATGCTTTGTAATAAGCTTCTTATTTAAGCTACTTATGTTGGTGGTTGTATTGTATTTGGCCAGTTTAGATTTTATGTATTTCAGATGCTTTATCTTTAGCTTCTTCTTTACAAGCTGCCATGTTGTATTGTATCAGGGATGAGTATTTTAGATGTATTTTATATATTGTATAAGCAGTTTCAGTTGGATGACCAGAATATGTTTGTGTAATTGTCATTGTCGATAAGAACTTCTATGTAAACGCAGTT
Source organism: Carnegiea gigantea (assembly GCA_029747015.1). NCBI lineage: Eukaryota > Viridiplantae > Streptophyta > Magnoliopsida > Caryophyllales > Cactaceae > Carnegiea > Carnegiea gigantea. Next base: position 77,512 of record JAKOGI010002105.1, read on the forward strand.
TCTGTTCAAGATTGGATTCAGACTTGCAATTGCAGCTTCTTCTACTTGCACCGAAACATGCTTAGTTTCAAGTACAATGTGCTTCTTCCCAATCAACTCCAAAACCATGACAATCAACCTTATAGGCTTACATAACAACCACATATTACAATATTAAAACAAGTGCAACCAATACAATAACACCAATCTCTAACATAGCAAGAATACTTTGCCCTTTCTCTACTATTTTCAACATTATCTTCAACTCCCTTAGCTCATGCTTCACTATCTCAATTTCACTTAGCAATTTTCTCTCCAGATTTGGATTAGCTTCATGCACCCATCCTAAAAACTTCTCACATCTCAAACACTTGGCATACATTCTCCCTGGGTTTTGGCTTGACTATGATACCTTTTTTATTCCTCCAATATTGCACCTTGGGCACATGACAGTTGCTTCTTGATGGTCACCTCTCCTTGCTGAACTTGATGCTTGCATTATCACCTTCAGATATGAGTTCCTTCACCAAAACAGAGTGAGTTCATGCCCAACTAGGGTTACTCAACACTAAGCCCACATTTGAAGGTCAGACCACAACCCAGTGCTCCCATTGGGAGAGAGACCAACAAAAAAAAAAATTAATTATACACTTACCTTTTCTCCCTGCTTCAATGGCGTCCTTCGGCTGTGGAGAAGAACAGAGAGCTGTGTGAGAGAGATGGGAACTAGGGGAGGAGAGAGAATGTAGGCTCAAGGAGGGGGGGAGATTGGAGGTTTTAATGAGAGGAGAGATGAAGGTTACCGTTATAGTTTCAGCCTTTACAAGGGCAAAATTGGAACACTAGGTTCACTTTGCAATTCCCGCCAAATACTCATCGGCACTTGCACATTTATCACCGGAATGCAAGCCCTTAATAATTACCTAACAATGTTGTGCACTTTAGAATACATTTTAAAAACATGGTCCTCTAAAAATTATTTCCAAAGAAAGTGGGATACCTCAGAGTCATTTTTTGCCATAAAGCCATGTTTATTGTTTCAAATTACTCTGAAGCCATTCCCTCACTAACTACAACAAAGATGTGGTATCTGCATCAGGACTAAAACCTCTGCCAGTCACGACATCAATAAGCTGTGAAGCTTGAGTGATTTCATTGTTGCAAAGAAATCCTCTAATAAGAGTATTGTATGTAACCTCATTTGGACAAAATCCATGCTCCTCCATTTTGGCCAGTAATTGACTATCTTGAGTAAGCTGCCCTTTCTTACAAAGGCCTTTAGTCATTATACTGTACGTTTTACAATCTGGCTGCAGCCCCTTGGACAGCAGCTTGGAGAAGATATTTGCTGCATCTTTTAGTCTTCCTTCCTCACGCATCCCATCAATTAGGATGTTGTAGACCACAATATTACCAATTAATCCTTTTTGCTCCAGCTTAGTAAACATAGTTATTGCCTCATTGACCTTCCCATTTTTGCATAGGCCATCTAGCAAAGAAGCACAACTGACAACATCTGGACATAACCCCTGAGCTTCCATCTCATCAAAAAGATGTAGTGCCTGGTGGAGTCTACTATTCTTACACAACCCGTCTATCAGAGTGCTGTATGTAACAATATTTGGTGTCAATCCTGTAGACAACATTTCCTGAAATAGACTGAAAGCCTGGTCCACATTTTTAGCCTTGCAGTACCCATTGATCATGGTGTTGAAACTCACAACATTTGGTTGGCAATCCTTTCTGACCATGAGATCCATCAGTTTGGATGCTTCATGCATTTGTCCCCTCAAACAATAGCCATCCAACAAAGAACTATAAGTGATGATGTTTGGGACCACGCCTTTATCAATCATCAATTTCAGTATAGAGTTTGCTTCCTCAAGCATCCCCTCTTTGCAATACATGTCTCAAAGTGCTGAAGGTGATAACATCGGGTGCTATGCTGCTTTGGAGCATTTCACTCAGTGTTGTCTGAGCATCAGTCCATCGTCGAATTAAGGAAGTGTAACTGATGATGTCAGCTGAAATACCTCTGCTTTTCATCTGGGAGAAAAGGTCAAGGGCCTCATCTAATTCCTTGTCTTTACAAAGACTGTCAATGACTTGTGTTATATATGACAATGTTGGGCTCACAAAGGTCATCAGATTCCATGCTCCTAAGCAAAGAGAGAGCAGCAGCATTTTTCCCTGTTCTGCGCAAGCCCTTTATTAGAGCACCATAGGTGACTAGGTCAGGTTGGAAGCCCTTCATCTTGACAATGAGGGAAATTGAACGAGTGAAATCAACATTGGAACGGACAGGATTCATACGGGGTCATTTCATCGAACAGGTGGAGGGCATCCTGAAGATTGGTGAAGTCATGGCTATGATGCTTTCGCACCGATGCTGGAGACAATTGGGTTCGGAGATCTAATCCATTTGAACGTCTGGGGTGAATACGATGATGGTACCAAGCAATCAGGTAAGAATTTTTACAAGTCGAAGCCACAAATACTGCAGGAAGTTGACGAATGCCTGCAACCACTCCATAAGTCACCGTGGATCCTAAGTGGGAGTGGCTTTCCATCCTTGTGAGTGTGCATTTCTATCCCATTCTGATTTTGTTGGTAAAACAGGGCTGAATAGAGCAAGAGATCATGGAGTCTTTGATTGGATTGCTTGGAACTTCAACTCTGTTACTCGAACAAGCACAACTGACAACATTTGGACGTACCCCCTGAGCCCGCATCTCATCAAAAAGATGTAGTGCCTGGTGGAGTCTACTATCCTTGCACAAGTTGTCTATCAGAGTGTTACACGTAACATCATTTGGTGTCACTCCTTTACACGACATTTCCTGAAATAGATTGAAAGCGTGGTCTAGATTTTTAGCCTTACCGTACCCATTGATCATGGTGTTGAAACTCACAACATCTAGTTGGTAATCCTTTCTGACCATGAGATCCCTCAGTTTCGACGGAGAAGGGCATATGCTTTCTGACTAAAATTTAGAGATGATGTCAGCAAACTTATGAAAAAAATATGCTTCATCTACGGAGAAGGACATATGCTTTAAGCATTAAAAAACGAACAAATATTAGATGTGTACTAGAGTTCTGGAAAGGTAATGATAATTCTAAAAACTATAACTATCTAAGCATAAAATATAAGTGATGAAAATTATAATAAAACAACCACCAAAACTAAATATGGGCAGATGATTAAGCAGGTGATGCTCGTGATGGTCAGATCATCCAACTTGATTTGTTAAGCCATCTATCTATTATACTTATCACTTGCTTTTTTGGTTTGGATGGAAAATGATGGCCATACACAATGCATGAAAAAATTCTCCTTCTCTATGTCGCTGTCTCCTCTCATGTGCCCTTGCCCACATCAGATATGATCTGTCGGAAACATGTATTAGAAACACCTCAAAAATCAGTGGAAAACTTTTCTATTAATTTGGAATTACGACACATCAAACAACAATATCAGCCTCGACATAAAAGTACATCAAGAATATCAAAGATCAATACATCATCATCAAGGTTACCTATAAAACATGACATTAGAATTTTTTGTACAAAGCCATGGCTCAGCACTGACTTCTCTGTTTGTTGCAGCCATTCCTTCACTGACTTCTCTGTTTGTTCATTTGAAAGTAAGTCAAACAACAAAGATGTGGTATCTGCATCGGGACTAAAACCTCTGCCCATGTGACACCAATAAGCTGCAAAGCATAAGTGACTTCAGCATTGAAAAGAAGTCCTCTAATAAGAGTATTGTATTTAACCTCATTTGGACAAAATCCGTGCTCCCCCATTTTGGCCAATAATTGACCAGCTTGAGTAAGCTTCCTTTTCGTACAAAGGCCTGTAATCATTATATTGTATGTTCTACAATTTGGCCGCAATCCCTTGGACAGCAGCTTGGAGAAGATATTTGCTGCATCTTTAAATTTTCCTTCTTCACACATTCCATCAATTAGGATGTTATAGACCACAATATCACTGATCAATCCTTTTCGCTCCAGCTCAGCAAATATTGCTACTGCTCATTGAGCCTCCATTCTTGCATAGGCCATCCAACAAAGAAGCACAAGTGACAACATTTGGACTTAACCTTTGAGCTTGTATCTCGCCGAAAAGATGCAATGCCTCACGGAGTCTACTATCCTTACACAAGTTGTCTATCAGAGTGTTATATGTAACAACATCTGGAGTCACTTGTTTAGACGACATTTCCGGAAATAGATTGAAAGCCTGGTCCAGATTTTTAGCCTTACAGTACCCATTGATCATGGTGTTGAAACTCACAACATCTGGATGGCAATCCTTTCTGACTATCAGATCCATCAGTTTTGATGCTTCTTCCATTTGTCCCCTAAGACAGTAACCATCCAACAATGAATTGTAAGTGATGATGTCTAGCATCACACCCTTGTCAATCATCAATTTCAGTATAGAGTTTGCTTCTTCAACGATCCCCTCTTTGCAATACATGTCAATCAAAGTGTTGAAGGTGACAACATCTGGTGCTATGTTGCGTTGGAGCATTTCACTCAGTGTTGTCTGAGCATCACTCCATCATCGTAAACTACACTGGCCTCGAATTAAGTAAGTGTAAGTGATGATGTCAGGTGAAATACGCCTGCTTTTCATCTGGGAGAAAAGGTCCAGGGCCTCATCCAACAGCCTGTCTTTACAGAGACTGTCAATGATTGTGCTATATATGACAATGTCGGGTTCACAAAGGTCGCCAAAGGTCGCCAGATTCCATATTCCTAAGCAAAGACAAAGCAGCAGCATTTCTCCCTCTTCTGCATAAGCCCTTTACCAAAGCACCATAGGTGACTAGGTCAGGTTGGAAGCCTTGCTCGAGAATTCTGTCCAACAAGGCGATAGCTTGGTCTACTTGATCACTATTAATGAGGCCATTAATTAAGGTTGAGAAGGTGACATAATTAGGGGGGTAGCCAAGCTTAAGGAGCTTACCCAAAAGGGAAAAGCCATAACCCAGATGGTTGACGTGGCAGTAGCAATTGATTAGTATGTTTAGTGAGCAACCATCGTTGGGGATGCCCAACAACTCAAGTCGGCTGAAAAGGGAGATGGCGATGCCATACTTCTTCATCTTGACAATGGGGGAAATTAAACGATTGAAATCAACAGTGGAAAAGACGGGATTCATACGGATCACTTCGTCGAACAGGTGGAGGGCATCGTGAAGACTGGTGAAGTCATGGCTGTGTTGCTTTCGCACCGATGCTGGAGGCAATTGGGTTCGGAGATCTAATCCATTTGAACGTCTGGGGTGAATACGATGATGGTACCAAGCAATCAGGTAAGAATTTTGACAAGTCGAAGCCACAAATACTGCAGGAAGTCGACGAATGCCTGCAACCACTCCATAGGTCATTGTGGATCCTCAGTGGGAGTGGCTTTTCAGCGTTGTGAGTGATCGAGGCTCTCACAATTGGAAAGAATTCAAACTAAACAGATGAAAATACTACTAAAATAAGAAAAACTACAGTAGATAGGAGGGCTAGCATGGTTGAAAGTGGACCATCCCAACCTCAAAGTACCAAATCTACGAAGAAAGGTAATGAACGAAGATACAATAAACGGTTACTGTTTTGGGGGTGAGAGAGGTAGCACCAAAGTATTGTTTACATTTTTCATTTCTTAAGAAGTTAATTGTGTGACATCCCATCTATGTTGTTTTGTTCTTTCATTAATAGAAGGCAATACACGTAAAATTATTGCGCTAATTATTATATGATCAAGTGTTGCAGATCAGTTTGTATGATTTTAAGGTTAGTTTGTTACCAGCATTTCTGCTTAAATGATGACAAAAAAATGTTAAGCATGCTAACTACGTGAAGAGCTAGAAGTAAGCCTATGTGGGACTCTTGATTAACAACCTTGCCACACTGTTTCTGCTCGACATCCTCACTACTTAAATCTTATACCTTTTTGAACTTCCAGAAAGATTTGTTGAGTGACTATTACATAAACAGGTCGACGAAAATGAAGGCCCCTCTATATTCAACTGTAACTTGCTGTGTTCGTTGCTTGTTGATTCTATTATCTTTGTGCAGAATTCGCCCGTGCAGCACAGTCGATACAGAGAAAAAGGTGTTGCCAAAAGAAAATATACCGGCCCTTTTAGCCTTTGGGGATTCAATAGTTGATCCTGGCAATAATAATGAGATTCTATTGACACTCATTAAAGCGAACTTCCCTCCATATGGCAAGGATTTCGAGGATGGAAAGGCAACTGGTCGATTCAGCAATGGTCGTATTCCTACTGACTTCTTAGGTAGGATGGTAGAATACATCCTTCACGAGGCTCAAACGATAACAAGAAAAGGAAAAGAAATATTAATGCACACGAGGGTTTGCATCCTGCACGTATGCAAGAAACTCATTCATCTTTATGCTATGATACTCAGTTTCGAGACTTCTAACAATTGGTCTGGTTTACTTTGCTGGTTTGTAATTAACATGACTTTGTGTGAAAAGATTGATTAGGGCACAAAATTGTAGATTCCGAGCTTCATTTTTAGATTTGCTGATTAAGTGATCTACTTCGCATGTCTTTAAGTTTGTGTTATGTCCTGCTTAGTGCAATTTGTATCTGATTTTTCAATGTTTCATGAGTCTTTAGCGGATGCACTAGGTGTGAAAAAGCTCTTGCCAGCATATCTTGATCCAGATTTACAAGAGGAGGAACTTTTAACTGGAGTGAGCTTCGCTTCATCAGCTTGTGGATTTGATCCTCTGACATCTAGAATATTTGTAAGCAGCATATGTTTTCACACATTTAAACCATCCTTGTTATTTAGCATGGTTGTCATGTCATTCTATTTCGCATGCTTCGTTTCAAAGTTAACAAAACTTTCATATGTGGTAACCAACTTCAACTTGCTAATCCAACCAAAGGATGTGAATTTGACAAATTCAAAAAATTCATGTCATTTACCTTTCTAACTTGATTAATTGTCTTCTTTTGTTTGATTGGTGAACGGAGAATGTTAAATCGATGAAAGACCAGTTAAACATGTTCAAAGAGTACACTGCGAAAGTGAAAGCAATGGTGGGAGAACAACAAACAAACTTCATCCTCGGCAATAGTGTGTATGTGGTGGTTGCCGGCACCGATGACATTGCCAACACCTATTTTTCGACTCCCTTCATAAGAGATGATTACGATGTTGATTCATACACCAATCTGGTCCGAAACTCAGCTTCATCCTTTATTGAGGTACATCATTCCATTAAAGACAGATTCTTTGTAATAGCTTAGAGCACTTGTACAAGATGAAAAAAGATGGATACTATGCTAACTAATGTTACGTGTACATCAACCTATGTTAGAAATTATATAAATTTGGTGCTCGGAAGATTTTTGTCAGCAATGCACCACCCTTAGGGTGCATACCGTCACAAAGGACCCTAGGAGGGGGGCCAAACAGAGAATGTGCAGAAGATCGCGAAAAAGCAACACAGTTATTCAACAACAAACTTGCAGTTGAACTCGAGGCCCTTGGTCACAGACTTCCTGATTCCGAGATAGTCTGCATGGACATCTATAGCATTTTCCTTGATCTCATCGAAAATGGTATAAACTACGGTAAGCCTTCCTTCTCTTTGCAAGAAAGCTTAATTCAAATAGGAGTATGTATAGTTCCTAAGCCCCAAGAAATTAATCAGAAGTTGATCATCCTCCGCAAGTGTCACTAAAACTAGCCCGAAAAAAACAGGGCAACCTGATTTTGACATGAAACGCATTGATCTGACACAAAATTGAAGCGATACGGAATCTTCCCCACCAGTATTAGTCATCCTCACATTGTTTAGTATTTTATTGGAAGCTAATGTCTCACCCTCGAGTCCCTACTCTTTGTTGGGTTTTAAGCATATAGGATGTGAAGATATAAAGAACACGATAAAATAAATAAACTGACACAAGAACTTTTGATAGAAAAATTATATTTCTACTATTTTAGGATAATATATAAAGTCTCGCCTAGTTTACAAGTACTAATTACCAACACCTATAAACATGTCATTCCCATTTCCCACACCCCTCACCCGGATGTGTTGTTCCTGAGCAACTAATTACCAGTTGCTCCCTACACTTACGCACTCTCACAAAGCTTCCTCTAGGTATTTACCTCATTGGTATCTTGTATGGTCTTAATTCACTATTTTTTCCATCAGCTTTTCCATCCCATTATGGAGAACACTGATGACTTTGTTGCCAAAGGTAACTCTTAACTTCAAGGACTAACCATTAATGGCCATGATTACCAAATCCATCCACCAGCCTATTGCTGCTTGTTTGACTACCTTGGTCACAAAATTCTCAAAGCTCCAGCTAACATGTCAGTTACTTTTGACTTCATTTGTTACTATGTTTTTTTTTTTTCTTTTTTGATTTTTATCAATCTCAACACTCTTCTCGATGTTTAATTTAGGGTTTGAAGTTGTGGACAAAGGATGTTGTGGATCTGGAGTAATCGAGGTGGCCGTATTTTGCAACCTATTTTCTACTACGTGTGAAGATCGAGCCAAGTATTTATTTTGGGATAGCTACCATCCTAGTGAGAAGGCATATAAAATCATTGTGGATCAGATTGTAGAAAAATACATGAAGCATTTCTTCTAGCCAACTCACCTTTGCCTTCTTTTGCATTTTTCCATCTTTGCTATATAGCTTGTAGCCGTTAATCACTCACCAGGACAAGTGGCAGATGGATTGTTGTGTGTCTTCATTGGTGGGATTATGTTGTGGTTGCATTTTTTATTTGTTTAAATACAAGAAGTCCAATTATAAAGTTGGAATTTAATAGAAAAATTAAATTAATCTCTTTGTCGCTCTCTCCCTGCGTCCCTCTGTTGCGGATTTTAGACTTTTAATTTAGTCTAATACTAATCTCTTTAGTTTTCTTTTATTGTTATTATTGATTTTTTCGGCTTTTTAGTTGCAATGTATTCTTAGCGTATAATTTTCTTTAACTTAGCACTAATCATTGATTTCAATTTGATGATATTTCTTTTTTCTCCCTTTTGGTGCGATTAGATAGAGATTGCTTATTCGTGGTTTCATTTCATATTTGACGTGTTCACTTCATGGGTTTTTTTGGGGGGGGTTTCTTAGTTGGTTGCAGATGATTTGTGCTCTGTAACCAGCGGTTTTAGTAAATGGTAAGTAGTTGTAATATTCTGCGATTTTGACATAAGTTATATATCAACTTTAAAATATGAAAAACTGGAGAGAACAAACGTAGTAGCTAGTAGACATCATAGTTTTTTTTCGTTTGAGGAGTAAAAAATTGTGGTATATTATTATTGCTTAACACCTTCCGCTAGCGCAAAAATATCACCATCAGCTAGAAAACGTTTGGCAGTGATGACATCAATATGCTGTAGGGCTTGCGTGACTTCATTGCTGCAGAGAAACCCTCTGACAAGAGTATTGTAGGTAATCTCCGATCTGGACGACATCCATGCGTCTCCAATTTCATCAATAATTGTATAGCTTCATACAGTAGCCCTTTTTTACGAACGCCTTTCATCAGTCTGGTTGCAATTAAGGCTGTTTGTTACGAAGATTTGAGATGTAACGTAGCGATTCCCCAGTACTAAAGAGTGAGAGAAGAATGATAGCGTAATTTAGAGAGAACAGGATATATTTTTTTGTAAATCTTTTTTTTTCTTTTTTCTTTTTCTCCCCTTTTTAAGTTTCGGACAGAATAAATCAAATCTGACTCAAACATTTTCCTACAACATTATTTTTTCTTTTCAAAGTAGGCTTATTGCACTAACGTTAATCATCCTCAAGTTAACCCAAATAGTAATGATCCGACTCAAGACCGAACACCGAGACCAGACCGTATCTAATAGAGCCCAACTGAACCCAACTTGAGACCAATTCGAAGAGTCCATTTACCCGGTTTACTTTGAGATTTTTTTATAACTACTTTCAAAATTTTAGCGCTAGATCCACTTGACATGTACATATTATTTGAGTTGGGTGTGACCCAAATCAAAGTTATTACCCATCACCATCATGCATATTGTTGGGTTTCGTGATCCAAAATCCAAGTACCGACACGGTGGGACCGTGCTACACAGGACACGGGCGTGTCAAGACGAAGAACGTCCAGTCGAAGAGGACAGAAAAACGGCATGGGGGTGCCGTGCCACGTGGCACGGTCGTGCCCTGTGTGTTTACGCCGCCTCTCTCGGAAGGCGGTTAGAGTTCTGTTCAAGGGGGAATTCCACCTGGCGGCTAGGGTTGCAAGTTAGGGAGGAAAACCCTACTTTTGAGACCCTATATAAAGAGGGTCAAGCCTAGGATCTAAAAATCTCCAGTACTCATACATACATTGAGAGGTAGAAGTATTTTGTGAGAGATTACAATAGAGAGGTTATAATTCTGCTCTTAGATCAAATCGCTGTGGTGATTGTGATCGTGTTGTATTCTTCCTGCTCATAGTGAATTGTTCTAGTATTGTCGCCGTCCGTGGTTTTTCCCGCAATGGGTTTTCCACGTTAAATCTCTTGTCTTCTTATTTCTGTTTTCTGTTATTCACTTGAATTCTGAACCTCTAACTCATCCTATGGCTTCCGCTATTATTGTTGCTCTAATATTATTCCTAACACATATTTAATCCTGGGAGCAGATTGCACTTCATTCAGATGGATGGTCCAAAAATTGTTGGATCAAATCAATGTCTTAGACGACTGTTTGGCGAAAAGCCAGCAATACCCTGACAAATAGCATCAAGCTGACAAGTATTCAATAGATTACAAGTTTACAACCTTAGAAATTTCTGATACACCCATTGCCTTGAAGCATCTAACACGAAAATAAAATGATAGGAATAAATTCACACCCAAAGAGACACCAACCATCTCCATTTGATGACTGGGTCTCCGTTTACAAGAACTCCTTACCCCAGCCCAGGGTGGAGAGTTGAGCATACTGTCTCAAGAGCCGTTGCTTTGAAGCATAATCAAATTTAGACATTGAACTGCATATGCCACACGATCTGACCCAACCCAATTCACCTCCAGCATCTCCAAAATCGATGTAGTTGAAACACTCTAAATCGTCTATAGTAGAACAATAGTTGGACTCTTAACACGCAACCATTTTCGATCTCTGAGTCCCTTCTCTGGATGACATTCACTCCTGCAGTTCCTTTGCTTTCTGAAGTCTCAAAATTCACGTTTCTTCACTGATAGGTTGAAATATTCTCCGGCATCACTCAGTAGTAGTAGTTTTTACCTCCCCGCACCTAGGAACTGCTTCTTTTGAAACCGGAATACCCAAAGCATGGGCAAAAATCCTTTTTGCGGCTCCTAAATTTTCTTCTCTCATTCTCATTTTAGAAACACCTAGTGCATCTCTTCCGCCAGGTCTCGCACCACTCTTGGAAGATTTTGTATCTGATGCCCTCTGGCAAAGCTTCTCATCTGGGGCAGATGCTCCTCCCCTAAAGGCTCTCACATTATTGTCCCCGTAACTACTGGAGTTGGGTGAAGTTTCTTGATGCAAGTCTAAATTCACCTTAATCTTTCTTTCAATGTCAGAAACATCCAGCGGCTGATGGGACGGACCACTGTCGTCATCTTTAACCTGACTGCTTTGAATTATTCTCTGGCCCAAGGCATGGGCGATCATGCGACGGGCAACAACAGGATCATGTCTAGGCTTCTGTCTGGTAGCTTCTTGCGACTCGAGTTCCTCAATACCAAATATCCGTTCACGTGCAGCAAGATAAGCTGCTTCTCTCTCAAGGAAATTTGGGGAGGAGGCTATGTCCATCTTCAACACTGAAATACAATAAAAAATAATCCATACAAGGTTCAAGTTTTCCAAAGTTCTAATCATCTAATGAGTCGACAGATAAACAGTCAGCAGAACACAAGCAAATCCAATTCCAATTTCCAAATACAAGACCCGCAATTCAGTCAAAAGATAGGGAGAAGCGCTCCACATATTTCATGACCATGTCTCCTTTTGCATCACAGTTTTTATGTTGACAATAAAGCATCCACCTACTAGGCTTCACTCGTCTTTTTTTTAATTATATACAAAGGAAGCACTTCTGAATCACTCAATCAGGACAAAATCATACTACTACATACTGTCCTCGTTTAAGTTGTAATATTCAGCGTCCCACTTTTGGGAAGATTCCAATACATAGAATGAAGAAAATAGTAGAAACTTTTTGGCTTTCAAATATGTATCAAGACATTCACCATTTGTTTTTTCTTCCTAGTTCTATACATCATAGTTTCTATTTATGGCAAATGATGATCTTGCTATCCTTTAAAGGTACGGTTTCTGAACTAAGTCTGCAATTTCAAGAAAAAAGCAAGAAATTCAAAACCATTTTATATTACACATGCTTAGGTTACCATCCTCTTCCCCCCCCCGGCCCCCCAACCCTCCTTTGCAGCGAACTAGTTGGCAACTAGCAACTCCAAATCTACAGTCCAATAGAAAATTGTCAGTAAATTAGATACTAAACTAAGGCTTCACAAATCTAAATCCTTGCACTCCACCCTAGGTGGCACTCCAAAGTAATTTTTGGTATGGCTTCATGGATAGAATGAGTGCACACTGCTAACACAAAAAAATAAAATAAAATAAAATGTCAAAAGACCAAGTTCAAAACGCAAATCAGCCACTAAAATCCCTACATTAACCATTCAAGGATCATGTCTCACACACGTACATTCTGCTACTAGTTGTCAACCACTTTTAAGACGTAACATCGTCGAATGGCTCCATTACCCCACATCAGAGATTTAACGGATGACATTAGGAATCAATTGATGAACCTTGAAGAAAAGAGACTAGAGTAACTTACCAGTGGATGTTTCATCTCTTCTTAATAGTTGGTATGGCATTGAAGGAGATTCACATGCCTCATGTTGCCAAAGAATATCACTAACAAGGATGGAAGGTCTGCAGAAGGAAGAACCAACTGATCACTTGAAGCTAGAATACGTGGGCCAATAGGGGGATGGGTGTTCTGACTCAGGCAATCACCAGTTTAATATGCGAATATTGGCTTTACTGACGATTCAAAAGGTATTTTTTTTTTTTTTTAAAAAGTCACCACAAATTTCAAAGAGACATCAATGTGCAGATGGACAGTAAACCCTCAGTCATTATATTTCATAGTATCTAGCAAATACAGACCCCCCCCGGGAGGGGGCCTCCGACATTCATCCATTGGATATCTAGCAGACGATGTATTTTGCAATCAACAGGACCTTATTCAATCTCAAAACAAGAGAAATTTCACACACATTGATGTCTCTGCACATCGCTGCAAAACCAAGTGACGATCATCACCTTCCCCAACTGACTCATGAGCAAATCTGAAACAATCAGTAAACACTTCAGAATACAAAATTGCTGAGGTAACATATAAAACTTATGAAGTACATGATTCAGAATATACCCAAATATATCTGCTAGCCGATGCAAGATAAGGCGGTTGTATGAACTCATAGGTTCCAGCTCTAGGATTCCATCTGGGCTGGAATAAAGCACAGCTCTGTTGTGATATTTCTAGTAAAAGATGGCTTAAACATCATGAAATCTGTAACCAAACCCACACGTTGCCAGCACCAAGCCTACATTGTCCGGCACAGCAGGCACAGAGATGAACACTCCACTAAGCTACTAACAAGACAGTGCCCATCTTCACAAACACGATCCATACAATCTCAAAAGCATTGAACAAGAAGAGAACCACAACACTAGAGTACTAAAATTGTGGCTTTCCATCATTTAACATGAAACTACAAGCCCGCTTGCACAGGTGAAAAATATGACAGATGTATCTTCTATTATGCAGGTACCTAATGCCATCTGAGATAGACAAAGAACAGAAATCAGCTTTTGTTCACTAAGAACTATTCTTAGTGCTTTGACCATTAAAATGGCAAAATGACCAATCTTAACCATGCAAGATCTGTCAACTTAAGCTAAATTTCAGCAAATCATGAGATCAAGCTAGGCTTTAACTCAGCTATTCTTTTGTCGACGTTTTTTAGTAATAGTTATTTTATGCTGAAGTATTGTAGTCAACCACAGTCAAATTGAGGTCAAAGTAATACGCACAAAGCACAATTAAAATTGGCTGTCAGATAACATGTACAAGTTAGTAGCAAGCAGCTACAGTATAACCACCCAGTGGCCTCTACTAGCCCCAGGTAGTGCTTCATCAGATGCTTGCCAAGAAAACTACCAAGAACATAATCAGAAACATTGATAGTGCTAATCACCACAACCAAGCATGCTTAAATCTAGAGTCCCCTAGGCCAGTGGCCATTTAGAACAAAGGTGGACCCTGTAAGTATAGATAGCAACATTGAATCATTTAAGCTCCACTCATATCGCGATTGCACTTGTCAAAAAAGCATTAGTATTCAGAAATCGGCAGAAATAAGGGTGGCGTGCAAACAGAGACGAGAAAGCAGAGAATTCTAACAAAATGATGTATCGGACGAACTGACAGGTTTAAACATGTAACACAGTAATGCAACAACAAAGGACGTTAACACTGGTAATGGAAAGTCCAATCTCAAGCTCAGAAACCATATCAGCAACTTTACAAGTAACTTCAAAGAAGAAATAACTAAAAACGAATTATGACAAACCTTGAATCCTCTTGAAGGTAGTTCACTAGGGCTTCTTCAACAGCAAGTACAAGATGTCTGCTCGAAAAGTTATCCTTTACAAGCGAAGCCAGTTCCTCAACCTCCATAGTGCAAATTAAACATTTCAAAAACATCAAATCAACACCATGACAGGCAAGCTCACCAAGAGGTGATAAACACAATCATTCAGATATAGCAGTCTAACTCAGCTAAAGGCATTGTAGTCTTGCAGACACAAACCAATGACATTCACGGGCAATTCACAGCTAAATGTTGCACTTAAAAGCAGTTAAAATATAATTATGAACAAATAAATAATCTACCCTTCAAGAATGTAAACACTCATAAAAAAAGTTCCCACAAAAATAAATAAATAATCAAAAACCCTTTTCAGCCACATCCTTGACTAATATCAGTTATATTCCAGACAAGTTTAAGCTGATAGAACCTATGTATACCACTAACCAATACTGGTGACAGTAATCAATGATGGTGAAATGAGTTACCCAGATCTCCAGAGTGAAAAAAAAACTGACGAGTAGCACTGTAAGTAAAACAGCCATTGCTAGTTGAAGACATAAACAAGTGAAACAATCAAAAGTCATCTTCTTTCCTAATTAGGGCACTACTTTTTTCTTTTTCCCACCAACTAAAACAAAGGGGTTTGATTGATTTTCCAGCTGATACAGCTACAAATGCCAAAATCAACAACAGCAAGTTTCAAAGTTCGTCGATTTATACAAATTACAGCGAGACATGCAATTAATGACACATAATTCAGGAGTTGACCATCAAGAAAGGAACTTTGAACTTTGATGTCGAATTTGAAGGCGCTAATTACAACAGAGAACAAATTGCGAAGAGAGAGAGAGTACCATGACAAACTGGGTGATGCTCATCGTTGAATTTTGCGGAAGAATCGGAGCGAATAAGGCGCGAGATAAGATTGAATTGGAGAAGAAAACGTGTTGAAGTTCGAAACCCTAGAATTGCCTTGGGTTTGGTTTTGTCGGCTTTGCACAGGCAACCAAGTCTGAAGTCGAAGCCGAAACTTGGGAGGTGACTTTGGTTGTTATCAGTAACGTTCACTGTTTTGACCTAATTAATATACTAATAAGTTAATTTCTAATGTTTGATAACTTAGGCTGTGTTCGATAACAGTATTTTGAGTAATATTTAGTATTTTGATTAAATCAATATACTTATTAGTTAATTTTTAATATTCGATAAACTAGTGTTTTGACTAACATTTCAAGTAACGTTTAGCATTTTAAGTAAAATTTTTGAAAAGCTAATAGTATTAACGTTTGACATTTAAAAGTAACGTTTCATATTTTTTAGCCAAAAAATATCCTTTAAAAATTTTATCTTTGGAGAATATCTATATTCTTTTATGTCGATTTATATTAATTAGCTAGCCTAACAGCTAAATTTACCGAACACATTAGTTGCAATCGCTCATTTAAACAGCTATTCGCTAACAACTAAATTAGAAACGCTATCCGCTATCTAAACAGCTATCCGCTACCTAAACAATTAATTTTACCTAACAGGGCCTTAGTATTTTGACTGGGATTTTAAGTAACATTTAGCATTTTAAACAGTATTTCTGAAAAACTAATTGTATTAACTTTCGTTATTTAAAGATAGCGTTTTATATTTTTTGACTAAAAAATATATTTTGAAAATTTTATATTTAGAAATGGTAGACGAAGTGCCTCACCTTTAGGGGAGTATACTATATCCTCAGGAGTATTATTGGCTTTTGGGACCGCAGAACACAAATATCATGGCCAAAGTGACATATGTGCAAATTTAGGCCCTGTTCTTTTCAGTAGGAAATAATGGATGTGGGATGAGTGAGTGTGAAAAAGGGGAGAAGGAGTAGGAGAGAGTTGATAAGAGTAGTATTTTTTTAAGTGTAGGAAAGGGGGGAAGGAGTGGGTGAGAGTGGGTAGGAGTTGAATGAAGTTAAGGAGTTGGTTTAAGTTATATATTTTTATATTTTAATATAGTTTTTTTTATTTATGATAATAAGTAACGATCTTAAAATTAAATTTTGAATATAAAAAAAATTCTTTATGTTTTAGCCGATTACAAAATATTGTTTGATGGTCGTTGTTACCCCCCAAAAAATTTAAATTTTCGTAAATAAGTTGAATCAGTTGTGGATGTTAATTTTTGTTGTATATTTCAGGAATTTGTTAATTTTCACCGAAATTTAAAGTTAAATATCGTACTGTATGTTGCGCAAATATAGTTTACTTTGGTTAGGTTACGATTAATTGATTGTTGAACTGATAATTACATAAATTATTCACATTTTGCGATATTTTTGCACTGTCTGACTGAAATTGGATGTTACTATTCCTCAATTCTTAATAATGTTAACGATAGCGATGAAATTAGTTTGAAATTCGTCTCACAACGTAAACGATTACCATTACTCTTACAACCGTTAACATTTATAACATTCGTTAGTTCTATCGCGAACACCGAATAAAAACATCTACATTTTGTGTCACGATTTATGATGACCGAAAAATAATATGTTACATATACCACAACAACAATCCACGTGTTGGTGACGTATAACAAAAATTTCTGAGTCAACGAAAAATTATTTCTAACCATCTGTTTCATGTAAAAATTAAACTGAAAACATCTACCACTTACGAATAACTAACATTTGCTTATCAATGCAAAAATTAAAAAAATAAAAAATTACCATTTCTTTAATATGTACAACATAAATAATTTCATGTACAATTTATGCCACAACTTATAAATATTTCAATAACATCTGAAAAATAAATAAAACTCTTCATAATTGGTATCAGACTATTCGGACGTATAATTATATCAATTATAAGAGTTTTCAAACTATGCTAAATAGTAATTATAGGTAGAAGTGGATGAAAGTGGGTGAGAGCGGGAATGAGTGGTATTTTTGTTTAAGTGTGGGAAAGAGTGGGAAGGGGGGGGAAGGATTGCGTCGGGTTCATTAAACCACGAAAAGAACAGGGCCTTAATGTATCCAGACATGCGTTATGTTTCTGGAGATTGTCTTTAGGGAGGTTGCCTTCACCTCACAGCCTTCAAAAAAGAGGTCTACAAATTAGGAGTACTGATTGTTGCCTTTGCTTTAACCATGAGGAATTACATCAACGTCTCTTTTGCAGGTGCTGGTTCAGCCAATGCATCCTGCAAAATGTCTTAAGTCGGCTTGGATTAGAGCTATCATCTGCTCAGCTCATGATATTCTGACCATTACAAAATAATACAGCAAGTCAAGAATCCAAAAGCAAATATTTTATGCTTGCATCACAGTGGTTGCTTACACTATTTGGAATGAGAGAAATTGCTGAGTGTATCGAAAGGTGCAACACAGAGCAATGTACTTCCTTAATTAAGCAGAGGCTAAGGTTCCTAGAAAGAAGTTGTAAGAAACATGAAGCTAGGAATACAATGATAGAGTTTCTATCCTTTAGTTGGAGGTTAATTCTCTCCCTTTAGGATCTCGCATATGATACACAATTTCCCTAGTGGTTTTACCCAAAAAAAAAAATTACCAAACATATTTATTTGAACTGCTTATCTAAACAGCTATCCGCTAATAGGTAAATTAGAAACGCTATCAGCCACCTAGATAGTTATCCGCTACCTGAACTGTTATCCACTACCTAAACAGCTAATTTGTCCAATCAGGCCTTTAGTTCTTGTAATCTTTTCTTTAATTGATGTTTACTTTCTTTTTTTTTTTTAAAATCATTAATCCGCTTAAAAAGAACACAAATTCTTGTTTGAGACTTTTTCATATAAGAGTTCATACTGTTTCATATAAGAGCTACTGTGAAACAGACTCTTTCAATGGTGACTTTTTTGAGGTTTTTCCATGACTAATAATATATTTTGGAGTAACTTTTAAATTTATGAGTGATTAATAGTTTATTTATGTGTGATTTTAAATCTATAATAACAATCACCCTAAATAAGCAATTAGTCACCCTAATTAGAGTGTGTTCGGCAATAGCATTTTGGATAGCGTTTGGCATTTTGACTAAATCAATACACTCACCGAGTAATTTTTAGTATTCGGTAACATAGTATTTTGACTAGCATTTCAAGTAGTGTTTAGCGTTTTAAACAGTATTTTTGAAAAGCTAATGGTATTAACGTTTGACATTCAAAAGTAGCGTCTCGTATTTTTTGACCAAAAAATATCCTTTGGAAATTTTACTTTTAGAAATTATGTATGTCCTTTTATATCAATTTACATTAATCAACTTACGCAACAACTAAATTTACCGAACATATTTTGCTCATCTAAACAACTATCCGCTAACAGCTACATTAAAAACATTATCCGTCGCCTGAACTGCTATCTGCTACTTGAACCGCTATCCGCTACCTGAACTGCTGATTTTACTGAACAGGGTCTTAATCACCAATTGTCACCACAAAAGCATTTGTCTCATTATGTGATTTATGTAAGACGATTTACACAATACTTACTATAAAGAAAAACCAAAAAAAAAAAAAATACGGTAAAATAAAAGATTCTGTCAATTAACATGTTAGATACCACTATTCTTATATTTAAGTTGAAATAAAATCTTACCTCAATCTATTAGGACAATCTTTCTGATGGTCAACCACAAAAAATTCCATCAAAATAAGTATAAGAAAGTTAAATTGATTTGACTTTCATGATCATCCATAGGTGAAGAACATAGCTCTTGATTGAAGAACATGATTCTGATCCAATCATTTTCGTTTTTCTAATAACAATCAACCCCTTTAAAAGTTATGTCATGTAAGCATCAAGTTCCTTGATCGTTGTTCAATTTCTTTTATATTATGAACTTATATTGGGCTGAGTTTCAGTTTTATTTGATAATGCATTTTCTTCTTTTTTAAGATTGAGGGAAGACTATACTTGAGTGAATTTATGATGGATTCTTGGTTGTACATGAGTTGTTTTCGTAAGAAGTTAGTACTTTAACAAGACAGTACGACTGCACTATATAATTTCGACATTGTTTTCCTTTCCTTACCGCTAAAGGTCCAACTACAACATATATGTCTCTTGACAGTTGAATAAGTAGATGACACGCTTTATGGTGGAATTTAGAACTCCAAGGAGTAGTTTATAATTGTCGTACGATGGAATACTAGAAGAGTATATTAGAGTGAATTTACAATGGAATTATTGCTTCTAAATTGCTTTGTGGAAGTTAATATAGAAAATAGGATGCAGAATTGCCTCCTCTAATTAAATTATACTGAAAGTTATTGAATGCTGATGATAAGTATCTATGATCAATCGAAAAGAACATGTCCTGAGGTGCAAAGGCTAGCGTAGGGGAAATTCAAACCCAAATCTTCGGCACAACTCCCAAAGACTTTATCAATTGAGCTAACTGATACCCACATTGTCTTCTCTAATTTGGTGCTTTTTTTCCCCCTATTTTGCTGAATGATCAAGATGTAAGATGTACGTCTCTTGGAAGTGGAATAACAAGATAACAAGTTTTTGGCTCGGTCTTAGAACTCCAGAGTTACGGTTTATGTTCTGTTGTATACAAGTCTCTCTTTAATTTGTTATGCGTCTTTTGGTATTTACTGGAGGCATTTCAATCTGGGTTTCAAACAGAATTGGATGACGAATGTCAAACACTAACCATCTCCAATACTATTGCCAGTACTTGCAAAATGTGGAATGCATCATCATCCACATCATAAAATGCTTTTGGCATTTCCATTCCTTAATTAAAACAATTCAAGTTTGAAAAATCATTGCATAAATGATTAATTTGCATGTTACAAAGCTGCACCTGAAAGCTAATCATACGTATCAGCCACCAATTTAGTAGCCTAATCATTCCAGCCACCAATTTAGTAGGCCTTCCAAACCAACTCCCATGTGACATCTGACAAAAATACTTCCAACCAGGCAACTTGACCCAAAAAAACCCCCAAAAATTCAGCATTTCTATTTGGTAATCCCACCCCCCCCCCCCCCCCAAAAAAAAAAAAATTTCCAGTGCCCTACAAAAAATAGATCAAAAAACCCAAGATACTGCCCATTCTAAACCCAAAAATACCAACTATGAAACACGCCCTCCTCATTTTTTTCCTAGCCTTTATCATCATGTCACCCGTCTCTCCCCACTCAATCCACACCAGTCCCAATCTCGATGACCCGAGCGGCGAACACAGTGGCGCCGCTTCTATACGCGCACAATGTGGTGAGGGCCCGCCCACCGACTCCCCGCCCATCGTCTCGGAGGTGCTTAAGCTGGCGAGCTATGCCAAGTGGTACGAAAATCAAAGGAGGAGAGACTGTCATTGATCCACTCCACGGGAGTCTATGGAGAGACATATTTTGGGGGCAGGGTAGCGCGTGGAGGGAACGGTATGCTGTTGGGCGCGTGGGCACCAAGGACGGCTTACTATAATTACAAGACCAACTCATGCTTGCCAGGAAAGGATGCTGGCATTTTACACAGCTTGTGTGGAGAAGCTCAAGGCAGTTGATGTGCTAAGGCAGGTGTGTTAGGGCGGGATAACTTTTGTTGGTTGTTGAGTAAATCCTCATGGTAATTTACCATGGACAGAGGCCTTACTGATTTCACTTATATCGCGTCTTCTATCTTATTTTTACTTTAAAATATTTTTTCGGAGGTGTGTTGTACATGTATAAAATTGGATTACGTTAACAGTTGTTTTGAGTGAGACTATATTGTTTAAAGTCGTCACGGAAAAAGGAAGATATACACGATGGGAAATGGATGCGCCTCATTTGATATATTCCATAGAAAAAATGACAGCTTGGTGGGTAGACTTGTAAATCTATCAAAACACGAATTTCATTCCCATCCAATAAAATTATTTTATGAAAAAATAGTTAATTCACACTGAGAGATTGATTTCTCAGATGAGATTGTATTAGACTTGCATTCAAATTTTTAATCATCTTACTTATGTGATACAAGTTGGAAATGAATTTTGTATTGGAAGATTCCAAGCATATTTCATTTTTTGAAAATCAAAGCATCTACATGCTTTTTCCAACCTATTGGAACTATCAATTTGGATCATCCAATAAAAATATTATCATAACCCATTCATAAACACACAACCCCTTTTTTAATCATATAAAAATTCTAAATTAACCCTCCAAAAAAATTAAAAAATGGTCACATGGCTAAGAACTTGGGCAGAGTTTTACCATTCTGGTATGCCAGTTTCTCTTCTCCCGTGTATTGGACAAGTGGCATAGATAGCGGACCCCACTTCTATTTTCTGCCTAAGGTCACACGTGCTTTATAGCACTATTAGGCTGTTTACTATGGCCAGTACTAAACAATCTCTATTTAATCGTCAACTTTTTTGTAGTGAGAGCTGAGGAATCTCTGTTTCCCAATGGACCGATGTGTGAGCATCTGTTTCATGTTCCGTGTATGCCTAGTAACAATGGTCATTGTGGACGGGTAAGCTTGATCTCATCATGTGTTTACCACTCCCCCCAGAACAAAATGTTGAGGAAAAAGTGAAATAACGGTAGGTGTTTCTTGTTTTTTTAAAATCAACATAGATTAATTACATCGTTTGAAGTTTGCATTACTGAGCCGGACTTACGCATTCGGAAAATAATATTTATTCTTAGATATAAGAGTGACTCAACTAGTAAATTAAAGTAAAACATAGTTGATATAAGGTGCAATCTTGATAATTATATTGTAAACTAGTTTAAGCTCCAAAACGTCCCTTAGAATCGAAACTGATGAAAAGATGAAGTTTGAATAGCCACTACATAAAGAACCAACTATTAGGCTTGAGCGCACCAAATTGATGTAGAATGAAGTACAGGAATTTGTACTGGGAAGAGAAATATTACAGATTTCTATAGTTCAAGTGTCATATCTGCAGGTGTCAATTCGGGTCATGGTGGAGGTGTCAATTCGGGTCAGTATTTCGGGTAGTTTCGGGTTGATGTGACTTATTTTGTCTTTTTGCGCTTCAAATTCCTCAATTGCCCCTAAAGCTGAAATTTTTGTCAAATTTCTGTAAGGTGTTAATTCTAACTATTCTTCATCATCACGTTTATGTTTATATTTGGCTGATACCATACAGTGTATTCAAAAGTTTTTTCTAAAAGAGCAATATTATCCTTTAATAAATTTATAGTCGTGGGATGAACTCGTAAAGGTATAGTTGATAAATAGTTTAACCTATTCTTGTAGTGGTTTAACAAGTTTTGCCTAATACTTCTGGGAGTTAAATCGAAAGATCTTAAATAGTCCCATACTCTATCTTGAGTGTAGTAATTTAGTTCAGGTAAATTAAAACTTTGTTCAAGATCTAGGCTCTGATACCATTTGTAGTGAAGTCGAGTGGTTTTTATAGAAAAAGCGGTAAAACTATTTGTAGAATTAATTAGGTGATTCACACAAAGAGATCTTATTAAATTTTAAAAGTGGTACTCGAATACTAAATTATCAAATGAAACTTTAAACTTAATATCATATAATCCTATCAAAACAAAATTGAGTCAAAGAAATTATACCTTCAAGAGTTGAATCTGTCTTACTCCTTCGCGCTCGTCTTGCTCCACTCTGACGCGAGACTTACCTACTTGTTCAGACCTTCTCCTTCTCCTTGATAGTACTTTCTCTTTGATTCGAAATTGTAATAATAGAATTATAGACACAAAGTTTTTGAAAAAAGGTTTCTCTTATTCCATTGATAATTTTTCTCCTTTCCCTAAAGGGAGGAAATCAGAATATTTTTTGAAAGATTTCTTACAGAGGGATTTTCTTTCTTACAAATACAGATCTAAATCTCAATGCCGATCCCTTCTATTGAAATCGGCTAACTTATTTATAGGGGAAGGGGGTGCGCCGTGACGTAAGCACTTACATCACGGGAAATCTCAAATGATAAGATTGTCAGCTAAGAGATAGGTTTTAAAGATAAAGTTTTCACTGTTCTTGATAAGGTTGCTGAATGTTCATTGTCTTCTTGTGTCGACAGGGATAAGAGTTGATAAAAATTGTGACCCCTTGTGTCTTCACATAATGCTTAGGCAAGAATCTTCTTTTGTGTCTTGTCCTGTTCTGCTTTATAAAGTTCAGCAAATTTTGTACGTACAGTTGGACTGCCTAGAAATTTCTTAGGCTCCAGTGCATAGCTAAAGTCAAAAAGCTGTTCATTGACAGAGATGTTTTCAACTCCTTCAGTGGTGACTAGAATTAGATTTTCGTCTGAGTAAAGAGTTCTAACTCCTTTGTTCATGAGTCGTTCGCTCTGGCATTTGATGGCAAGAGCACCTGTTGATCATTTATAGTTGATCCATCCTCTGTCAAAATGTGGGGTTTTGTAGTGTTTGTTTTTCTCGGCTGCAATGGTGGGAAGTTTTGTAGTTGTTCCGGGTTTTGTAACATGAGTGATTTCAACTAAATGAATGGAAGGGTAAATAGTATCCTCATCCTTTTCAGGAGAGATGGTAAAAATACGAAGACAAATATATTCTTGTTGACCGAATTGCTTAATAGCATATTTAAAATTGGCGGGAAAATGTTGTAGTTCAATAAGACTGAGGCTTGGGTATAGATAATTTAAATATCCATACTTAAAGAGTTCAAAAACGATATCAGGGTTGGCTTTGGTGAAAGTAAGGATTTTGGGAAAAAGTGAATCCCTTGGGTTGTAGTAAAGTTCAGGTAAACTAGAGATTTTCTGGTAAGCAAGCACCGTTGCTTCATTATAATTCTTATAAAAGGAGTCCGATAGATCAAGAGTTTGAATGCCAGTATTTTGAATAACTAGTCTTGCAGCTAATAGCTTAGCTTTTAATTGTTGCTTCTCTTTGTCTTCTTCAGAGAGGGGGTTTGAAGCGTTTCTCTGATTTGGTCGAAATGAGAGTTCAGAGAGTTCAGAGCAGACTTTCATAATATCCACCTTGGAAGAGTTCAAAGAGTTCAACTTAAGCTGTTCAATAGTCTGGTGGAAATATGTTGTTAATTCTCAAGCTTTCCCCATATCAGCTCTAAGATCTACAACATTCAATGACTTCAATTTTTTCATTAACAGCTTCGCAATATTCATTAACATTTATGAGAATATCTTCAAAGTTCTGGATTAGCTGGGTGCTGTCCACTTGTTCCATTGACGCTTTGCCTTTGGCCAGCGAACTCATGTTCTCTTGTCAAATAGTCTGCAATAAAGTTGTTTTTTTCTGCGACATGCTCATACACAGCATTAAACTGAGATAAAAAGAGTTGTCATCGATGTAATTTTCTCATATGAGGTCCATTGTCTAAAGCTTCGTCATGAAAGTAGTAGCTGTTTGATTATCAGTTAAAACTTTAAATGGCTTCATTAGCAAAAAGAGTCTCCATTTAGTAATTCCTCTAATAATCGCTAAGAGTTCCTTTTCCATTGTATTATAATTTTCTGCACGTTCAGAAAAAGTTCTACTGTGATAACCACAAATTTCATTTAAATCAGTCTTTAAGACTGCCGCCCATGTTTTGTCAGATGCATTTGTTTGAAGAATTAGATTATCTTCAGGTTCAGGGAGTCTAAGACTGGGAAGTTGTTGACATTCTTCTTTTAATTTCTTCACAATTTCTGTGTGTTTTTCTGTCCAACCAAGAGTGTTGTTTTTTCTGAGTAGGCTTTGCAAATCTTTTTTCTTCTTAGCTAAGTCTAGTATACAAGAACTAGCATAGTTTAATAGTCATAAGAAACCTTGAATTTGCTTCTTTGTTCTCAGTTGGTCTGGATATTCCATAATTTTTCTAGAGATATGAGGTTGTAAGCTAATTCCGTTTGTGCCAACTTCGAATCGTAAGAATTCAATTTTCTCTTTTTCAATTACAGCTTTTTTCTCACTTAGGCAAATGCCTTCTTTAATAGCTGTTTCTAGAAATATATTGAGATGTACTCGATGTTCTTCAAGAGTGTCTGAACTTATCAAAATATCATCTACATAGACAACAAGAAAACTATTAAGGTGTTTAAAGGCATCGTCCATTCTTTGTTGAAAAATTCTTGGTGCATTTTTTAGTCCAAACGGCATAACAATCCATTCATAAAAACCTTGAGGTGTACTAAAACCTTAATATTTAATACTTGTTTCTTCCATTTTGATTTGCCAAAAGCCAAATTTGCAATCAAATTTTGAGAAGAATTTTCTATTTTTTACAAGGTTAATTAATACTTCTTTGTTGGGTAAGAAATAGTTATCTGTTTTTGTAAACTGATTTAGTTTTTTATAATTAATAACCATTCTAGCCTTTCCTCTTCTTCTTTCTGCTTCGTTAAGTACCATAAAGGCTGGGGAAGAGTATGCTCCGTTGGATGGTCTAATGAATCCTTTTTCAAGTAGTTCTTTTATTTGTATTGAAAATTCTTTGATATCCTCTTCAGAGTAGAGCATTGGTTTTTCTTTGATATAAACTTCTCGAGTTAATTCTATTTTAGCTCGAGGATGTTCAGGTTTCCAAAATTGTAATGGATTTTCAGAACAAATTCGTTGGAGTTTTACTAAAAGGTCATCTTTCTTGATGATATGAATTGTAAAAATAGGTTTTTGTGATTGTATTTGAAGTGCAATGCGTTCATAACCATGTCCACTACGCTTCGCGCGTACTCTATAGGGTTGTTTTAAAGTGAAAATTTTCAAAGTGTGACCACATTTGGTAGTGAAATAAACAGTATAAAGAGTTTGTGTAAACTTCGCAAACTGTTTTAAGAAGTCATTTTCTAATAAAATGTCATAACCAGAGTTATACTGGAGGACGGTGGGTATAGTGAGAATTTTGTTGCCTAAAATAATGGAAACATTGTTCTGAACCAAATCTAAGTAGGTAGGAATAGAATGAACTCCTTTGATTCTAATTTTACGATCATTTGGGAGTTTATCCCATTTTAAAAGTAAAAAATTCTGAAAGAAAGTTACCTCAGAACTTGTGTCAATCAAAGTGGTAGTAGTAATGTCTAATTCTTTTACAGTTACATCTATGTAAGTAAGAATAGGTATTTCAAGTTGCTTCATAATCTTTTAAGAATAATGGTAGTGTGTTGTTGTACAAGAGTTATATGAGTAGGGCCAATTTCATAGTTAGTATATTGATCCAGGAAATTCATTCATAAGAGTATATGGTAAAATTCATTTTTAATTGAATGATCAATATAGCAATCAAATTCTAATAGAGTAGAATTAGGAGTCTTCATCACTATTCTAGAAATTTGATTTAGAGTTGCTTTCTGACCATTGTAGGTAACAAAGTTATAGTCGGATGCTGTTGAAACTGCTATGAGTAAAGGTATACAATGACTTTATGCTGCTTCTGTATCTATAAGGATTTTATTAGAGATCCATGTTTGCCCATTAAAATAGTCTAACTTTACTTTATAGATACTAGTTCGTTTAGTAGTTAATAATGGAGGCGTAAACTTGGGTATAGTTGCGGTACTATAACTTCGTGTTAAAACAGGTTTATTAGCTACTCTTATTCCTCTTTCAGTATAAGAAAGTCTAGGTGCTTGATAGCTAGTTGATGCTTCATCTTCTTCAACTGATTGAAAGTCTGTTAGGTATTTTGGCTTCTTGCATAGGAGGAGAGATAATAGTGCTGATAGTTGAAAAGATTGGATCGACAATTATTTTTCTTGTTTGTTTTACATCTTTTATTGGAAAGTTAGTATTTGAAAAAATGTATAACCCTCTGTAATAAAAGGATAAGGCATCATTTCCTGGTTGTAAGCCAATGTCTGTTAGGAGTTTAAATTGCAAGTTTAAGGTGTCCTCTATATTTTTACTTTGAAGAGTAACAGAATAATTTGGATAACATTCAAAGGTTAATTTTTTGTAAATTAGATTACCTTGCAATGTTCCTAGATGACTGTTCTGTATATTTCGAAATCTTTGATAATATAATGATAGAATAATAGGTGAATTAATACCTTCTTTGAAGCACGCATTTACAGCAATTTGTATTCCTTGTAAATGAACATATTTAATTAGTTTTCTATCTTTGGCAGGAATTTCTGCTAAAAATTTATCAATTATCTCTTGAGTCATTAATCTTAATCGGATATTTTCCTGTAAATGTTGAATTTTAACAGGTTGTTCTGTAGTATAGAGCTTAAAATATCTTATTAATTTTCGAGTTAGAAGATCATCTAGTTTTTTCATAAAATTTTGAGGATCTTTGAGAGATAGCTCAGTTGCTATAATTTTTTCATAAAGTTTTTGGTTGAAAGTAATTATTCCAGTATAATTTTCATGATTTTCTTGTTCTTGTTGCTGGATAATTTCTGTTTCTTCAATATTCATCTTCTGTATTTGAAGAACTTTTTGTTTCTGATGTACTTGTTTCAGCCTCTGAGTTAATAGATTCATAACAACTCGAAATTGCTTCATGTATATTAGTGGTTATTGGATAAAGTTCATCTTGAATTTCTTCAAATTCTTCTGAAAAGAGTTTTACTATATTTGCTTTTCTTTTGTTACAGTTAATAGATTTATGTCCTATTTCTCTACAATTCCAACATTGACATGCAGTAGGTTTTTTATTTCTTTTGTAATATCTATTCTGGGGGTTAAAGTTTTCTTGAGTTAAATTTTCGTGGTGAAAATGTTTACTACTTTTTTGTGGTTTATTGATTGATTTTTTAGTTTTTGTTTTTTCAGTCTTTGTTCTTTTAGTTGAAAATTTCGTCTTTTTAGAGATTTTTTCTTTGGAATTTTTCTATGAGTAGTTTTCTTGGTATTCTGTTTTGGAGTTCTTTTTTTTAGGTCTAAAATTTGGATAACTTTCACAGCCATACTGTCCTGGTTCTTTTACATCTTCACAGCAAAGAGTTACTTCTTTAATATATCTTCTTCTACCTTCTTGTAAACAAAGCTCCATCATTTCTTTGTTTATTAGAGTTTTAACTGTAGCTACTGATCTAAAAATAGAAGGATGTTTTGCATAAACTTCAAACTTGTCTGAAAAGTATTTATTCCAAGGGCGAGGAAATTTATTTAGTAAAAGTTGGATATAAGGCTCTTGATTTTCCGTAGAATCATAAAGCTCATAGTAATATTTTTCAAATTCGCAAAAGAAACTCTTATAGTTGCATAAGTTACAGATTCTTAAATTGGTAAGTTTGTACAAAGCTTCTTTTTCCCCTTCTAGTCTGTTTAATTCTGGATTTTCAATAAATTCGTATCTTTGAAATTATCCTAATAAATATTTTTCAAAGGTCCAAACTCCATGTTCAATAGAAGTTTTAAGATTTCTTTTTACATCCACTTCTATTAAATTTCTTAGTGCTAGAGATATTCCACTATACCAATTTAGTACATTTCCTTACAAAGAATAGATTATTAAATTGTAGATAGCATTAACATCTCTGTCTTCTGTAGCATAAGTTGGTTCTTGCATTAAAGATAGTTAGAGAACTTCTCCAGGTGTTTAAAGCTGCTCTTTTATCAGTTACACAGTCTATATTTAAAAAATATCCCCATGCAGGTACTGGTTCTAAAAGAAACGAATTTTTTTGTTTAAATTTGTCATTGATAGTGTTTATTCTTATTGGAGGTCTTCTCTTGCTTTGAAAGTCAGCTGCATGTTTATTCTTATGGATTGAATTAGTTCTAAAAGGATTAGAAGGTTCTCCAGTTTCATAATTATTTGGATTGTTACTTCCTACACTTTCTGTAGGTGTTCCTGCTTGCATGTTTACTTGTTTTACTAGTTCAGTTAATTGGAGATTTTCAAAGTCATTTAACAGTTCTTCTTTAGCTTTATTATAGTCTCCCATTATTGGCTACTTTCTGCCTCTTCTTGTTTCCCTTTAGCTTTTAGTAAATGTCTTTCTTCTATAGTTCTTTGAATAACTTCTTCTTGTTCTTTTAAAATGTTATTTTGACATCTTTCAATATATTTAGCATCATCACGGTTTGGGTTGATTTTATCGGGTAGTTTAATTTCTATAGAAATATATTCTCTTTTTTGCTTGGGTTTTAACATTCTTTCAAAAGTTAGATTTGTAAGTTGCATTTGCATTATTAGTTGTTTAATAGAGTTATTTATTTCTCTAATTTCATCTTTTACTGCTTTTAGTTCGTTTTCTAGTTGTGGAAAGCTCATTGCTTATTAATCTTCATCATTAAACCAGAATTCTGTGTCAAATTGATCTAAATTGTTATCATCATTGTTATCTATATTTTCACAAATTTCTAGATACGTTCTTCTTTCTTCTTCATAAAATAAGATATCTAGTCTATCTTCATTTAACCAAATTATTTCTTTCGAGACATTATTTTCTCTTAGTTGTTCAATTTTTTGTATATAAATTTTTCTTTTTGTAATATTTCTTTTTTAGAAAAAGTTTTATACAAGTTGAGAACAGATTCACAATTTGTTTGAGTTATTATTTTGAGTTTGGGCACTTCAGGTTTCTCCATTTAAAAACCTTAATTAAATAGATTTTTATCAGTCTATTAATTATAATTATTATTTTTACTTCAAAAAGTAAGCAATTATTTTTATTTTCATATAAATATTTTAATAATTGTAGCATGCCTGTATCTCCATACATTCCTTCATCAAGTTCTAGCTCAAATTCCATAGCATTTGCGCTTAAATTTCTGTGTAAAAGGACGTTTTGTTCTATAGTATGGAAGGACTAGCTGTGCAAAATTGGCAAACTTTGAGGACTAAAGAACAAAACGTCCTTTTACACAGAAATTTAAGCGCAAATGCTATGGAATTTGAGCTAGAACTTGATGAAGGAATGTATGGAGATACAGGCATGCTACAATTATTAAAATATTTATATGAAAATAAAAATAATTGCTTACTTTTTGAAGTAAAAATAATAATTATAATTAATAGACTGATAAAAATCTATTTAATTAAGGTTTTTAAATGGAGAAACCTGAAGTGCCCAAACTCAAAATAATAACTCAAACAAATTGTGAATCTGTTCTCAACTTGTATAAAACTTTTTCTAAAAAAGAAATATTACAAAAAGAAAAATTTATATACAAAAAATTGAACAACTAAGAGAAAATAATGTCTCGAAAGAAATAATTTGGTTAAATGAAGATAGACTAGATATCTTATTTTATGAAGAAGAAAGAAGAACGTATCTAGAAATTTGTGAAAATATAGATAACAATGATGATAACAATTTAGATCAATTTGACACAGAATTCTGGTTTAATGATGAAGATTAATAAGCAATGAGCTTTCCACAACTAGAAAACGAACTAAAAGCAGTAAAAGATGAAATTAGAGAAATAAATAACTCTATTAAACAACTAGTAATGCAAATGCAACTTACAAATCTAACTTTTGAAAGAATGTTAAAACCCAAGAAAAAAAGAGAATATATTTCTATAGAAATTAAACTACCCGATAAAATCAACCCAAACCGTGATGATGCTAAATATATTGAAAGATGTCAAAATAACATTTTAAAAGAACAAGAAGAAGTTATTCAAAGAACTATAGAAGAAAGACATTTACTAAAAGCTAAAGAGAAACAAGAAGAGGCAGAAAGTAGCCAATAATGGGAGACTATAATAAAGCTACAGAAGAACTGTTAAATGACTTTAAAAATCTCCAATTAACTGAACTAGTAAAACAAGTAAACATGCAAGTAGGAACACCTACAGAAAGTGTAGGAAGTAACAATCCAAATAATTATGAAACTGGAGAACCTTCTAATCCTTTTAGAACTAATTCAACCCATAAGAATAAACATACAGCTGACTTTCAAAACAAGAGAAGACCTCCAATAAGAAAGAACACTATCAATGAAGAATTTAAACAAAAAAATCCGTTTCTTTTAGAACCAGTACCTGCATGGGGATATTTTTTAAATATAGATTGCGTAACAGATAAAAGAGCAGCTTTAGATACTTGGAGGAGTTCACTAATACTATCTTTAATGCAAGAACCAACTTATGCTACAGAAGACAGAGATGTTAATGCTATCTACAATTTAATAATCTACTCTTTGCAAGGAAATGTACTAAATTGGTATAGTGAAATATCTCTAGTACTAAGAAATTTAATAGAAGTGGATGTAAAAAGAAATCTTAGAACTTCCATCGAACATAGAGTTTGGACCTTTGGAAAATATCTATTAGGACAATTTCAAGGATATAAATTTGTTGAAAATCCAGAATTAAACAGACTAGAAGGGAAAAAAGAAGCTTTATACAAACTCACCAATTTAAGAATTTGTAACTTATGCAACTATAAGAGTTTCTTTTGTGAATTTGAAAAATATTACTATGAGCTTTATGATTCTACGGAAAATCAAGAGCCTTATATCCAACTTTTACTAAATAAATTTCCTCGCCCTTGGAATAAATACTTTTCAGACAAGTTTGAAGTTTATGCAAAACATCCTTCTATTTTTAGATCAGTAGCTACAGTTAAAACTCTAATAAACAAAGAAATGATGGAGCTTTGTTTACAAGAAGGTAGAAGAAGATATATTAAAGAAGTAACTCTTTGCTGTGAAGATGTAAAAGAACCAGGACAGTATGGCTGTGAAAGTTATCCAAATTTTAGACCTAAAAAAAAGAACTCCAAAACAGAATACCAAGAAAACTACTCATAGAAAAATTCCAAAGAAAAAATCTCTAAAAAGACGAAATTTTCAACTAAAAGAACAAAGACTGAAAAAACAAAAACTAAAAAATCAATCAATAAACCACAAAAAAGTAGTAAACATTTTCACCACGAAAATTTAACTCAAGAAAACTTTAACCCCCAGAATAGATATTACAAAAGAAATAAAAAACCTACTGCATGTCAATGTTGGAATTGTAAAGAAATAGGACATAAATCTATTGACTGTAACAAAAGAAAAGCAAATATAGTAAAACTCTTTTCAGAAGAATTTAAAGAAATTCAAGATGAACTTTATCCAATAACCACTAATATACATGAAGCAATTTCGAGTTGTTATGAATCTATTAGCTCAGAGGCTGAAACAAGTACATCAGAAATGGAAAGTTCTTCAGATACAGAAGATGAATATTGAAGAAATAGAAATTATCCAGCAACAAGAACAAGAAAATCATGAAAATTATACTGGAATAATTACTTTCAACCAAAAACTTTATGAAAAAATTATAGCAACTGAGCTATCTCTCAAAGATCCTCGAAATTTTATGAAAAAAACTAGATGATCTTCTAACTTGAAAATTAATAAGATATTTTAAGTTCTATACTACAGAACAACCTGTTAAAATTCAACATTTACAGGGAAATATTCGATTAAGATTAATGACTCAAGAGATAATTGATAAATTTTTAGCAGAAATTCCTGCCAAAGATAGAAAACTAATTAAATATGTTCATTTACAAGGAATACAAATTGCTGTAAAGGCGTGCTTCAAAGAAGGTATTAATTCATTTATTATTCTATCATTACATGATCAAAGATTTCGAAATATACAGAACAGTCATCTAGGAACATTGCAAGGTAATCTAATTTACAAAAAATTAACCTTTGAATGTTATCCGAATTATTCTGTTTCTCTTCAAAGTAAAAATATAGAGGACACCTTAAACTTGCAATTTAAACTCCTAATAGACATTGGCTTACAACCAGGAAATGATGCCTTATCCTTTTATTACAGAGGCTTATATATTTTTTCAAATACTAACTTTCCAATAAAAGATGTAAAACAAACAGGAAAAATAACTGTCGATCCAATCTTTTCAACTATCAGCACTATTATCTCTCCTCCTATGCAAGAAGCCAAAATACCTGCATTAACAGACTTTCAATTAGTTGAAGAAGATGAAGTATCAACTAGCTATCAAGCACCTAGACTTTCTTATACTGAAAGAGGAATAAGAGTAGCTAATCAACCTGTTTTAACACGAAGTTATAGTACCGCAACTATACCCAAGTTTACACCTCCATTATTAACTACTAAACGAACTAGTACCTATAAAGTAAAGTTAGACTATTTTAATAGGCAAACATGGATCTCTAATAAAATCCTTATAGATACAGGAGCATCAGAAAGCGATTGTATACCTTTACCCATAGCAGTTTCAACAGCATCCGACTATAACTTTGTTACCTACAATGGTCAGAAAACAACTCTGAATTAAATTTCTAGAATAATGATGAAGACTCCTAATTCTACTGTATTAGAATTTGATTGCTATATTGATCATTCAATTAAAAATGAATTTTACCATATACTCTTAGGAATGAATTTCCTGGATCAATATACGAACTATGAAATTGGTCCTACTCATATAACTATTGTACAGCAACACACTACCATTATTCTTGAAAGATTATGAAGCAACTTGAAATACATACTCTTACTTACATTAATGTAACTGTAAAAGAATTAGACATTACTACTACCGCTTTGATTGACACAGGTTCCGAGGTAACTTTCTTTCAGAATTTTTTACTTCCAAAATGGGATAAACTCCCAAATGATCGTAAAATTAGAATCAAAGGAGTTCATCCTATTCCTACCTACTTAGATTTGGTTCAGAACAATATTTCCATTATTTTAGGCAACAAAATTCTTACTATACCCACCGTCCTCCAGTATAACTCTGGTTATGACATTTTATTAGGAAATGACTTCTTAAAACAGTTTGCGAAGTTCACACAAACTCCTTATACTGTTTATTTCACTACCAAATGTGGTCACACTTTGAAAATTCCCACTTTAAAACAACCCTACAGAGTACACGCGAAGCATAGTGGACATGGTTATGAACGCATTGCACTTCAAATACAATCACAAAAACCTATTTTTACAGTTCATATCATCAAGAAAGATGACCTTTTAGTAAAACTCCAACAAATTTGTTCTGAAAATCCATTACAATTTTGGAAACCTGAACATCCTCGAGCTAAAATAGAATTAACTCAAGAAGTTTATATCAAAGAAAAACCAATGCTCTACTCTGAAGAGGATATCAAAGAATTTTCAATACAAATAAAAGAACTACTTGAAAAAGGACTCATTAGACCATCCAATGGAGCATACTCTTCCCCAACCTTTATGGTAGTTAACGAGACAGAAAGAAGAAGAGGAAAGGCTAGAATAGTTATTAATTATAAAAAACTAAAGCAGTTTACAAAAACAGATAACTATTTCTTACCCAACAAAGAAGTATTAATTAACCTTGTAAAAAATAGAAAATTCTTCTCATAATTTGATTGCAAATCTGGCTTTTGGCAAATCAAAATGGAAGAAACAAGTATTAAATATACAGGTTTTAGTACACCTCAAGGTTTTTATGAATGGATTGTTATGCTGTTTAGACTAAAAAATGCACCAAGAATTTTTCAACGAAGAATGGGCGATGCCTTTAAACACCTTAACAGTTTTCTTGTTGTTTATGTAGATGATATTTTGATAAGTTCAGACACTCTTGAAGAACATCAAGTACATCTCAATACATTTCTAGAAACAGCTATTAAAGAATGCATTTGCCTAAGTGAGAAAAAAGCTGTAATTGAAAAAGAGAAAATTGAATTCTTAGGATTCGAAATTGGCACAAACGGAATTAGCTTACAACCTCATATCTCTAGAAAAATTATGGAATATTCAGACCAACTGAGAACAAAGAAGCAAATTTAAGGTTTCTTAGGACTATTAAACTATGCTAGTTCTTATATACTAGACTTAGCTAAGAAGAAAAAAGATTTGCAAAGCCTACTCACAAAAAACAACACTCTTGGTTGGACAGAAAAACATACAGAAATTGTGAAGAAATTAAAAGAAGAATGTCAACAACTTCCCAGTCTTAGACTCCCTGAACCTGAAGATAATCTAATTCTTCAAACAGACGCATCTGATAAAACATGTGCGGCAGTCTTAAAGACTGATTTAAATGAAATTTGTGGTTATCACAGTGAAACTTTTTCTGAACGTGAAGAAAATTATAATACAATAGAAAAGGAACTCTTAGCGATTATTAGAGGAATTACTAAATGGAGACTCTTTTTGCTAACGAAGCCATTTAAAGTTTTAACTAATAATCAAGCAGCTACTACTTTCGTCAAACAAGCTTTAGACAATGGACCTTCTATGAGAAAATTACATCGATGGAAACTCTTTTTATCTCAGTTTAATGCTGTATATGAGCATGTCACATGAAAAAACAACTTTATTGTAGACCATTTGACAAGAGAACATGAGTTTGCTGGACAAAGGCAAAGCGTCAATGGAACAAGTGGACAGCACCCAGCTGATCCAGAACTTTGAAGATATTCTCATAAATGTTAATGAATGTTGCGACGTTGTTAATGAAAAAATTAAAGTCATTGAAGAAATTGTTGTAGATCTCAGAGCTGATCTTGGGAAAGCTCGAGAACTAACAACATATTTCCACAAGACTATTGAACAGCTTAAGTTGAACTCTTTGAACTCTTCCAAAGTGGATATTACGAAAGTCCGCTCTGAACTCTCTGAAGTCTCATTTCGATCAAATCAGGAAAACACTTCAAATCCCCTCTCTGAAGAAGAGAAAGAGAAGCAACAACTAAAAGTTAAGCTATTAGCTGCAAGACCAGTTATTTAAAATACTAGCATTCAAACTCTTGATCTATCGGACTTCTTTTACAAGAATTATTATGAAGCAACGGTGTTTGCTTACCAGAAAGTCTCTAGTTTACCTGAACTCTACTACAACCCAAGGGATTCACTTTTTTCCAGAATCCTTACTTTCACCAAAGCCAATCCTGATATCGTTTTTGAACTCTTTAAGTATGGATATTTAAATTATCTATACCCAAGCCTTAGTCTTATTGAACTACAACATTTTTCCGCCAATTTTAAATATGCTATTAAGCAATTCGGTCAACAAGAATATATTTGTCTTCGTATTTTTACCATCTCTCCTGAAAAGGATGAGGATACTATTTACCCTTCCATTCATTTAGTTGAAATCACCCATGTTACAAAACCCAGAACAACTACAAAACTTCCCCCCATTGCAGCCGAGAAAAACAAACACTACTAAACCCCACATTTTGACAGAGGATGGATCAACTATAAATGATCAACAGGTGCTCGTGCCATCAAATGCCAGAGCGAACGACTCATGAACAAAGGAGCTAGAACTCTTTACTCAGACGAAAATCTAATTCTAGTCACCACTGAAGGAGCTGAAAACATCTCCGTCAATGAACAACTTTTTGACTTTAGCTATGCACTGGAGCCCAAGAAATTTCTAGGCAGTCCAGCTGTACGTACAAAATTTGCTGAACTTTATAAAGCAGAACAGGACAAGACACAAAAGAAGATTCTTGCCTAAGCATTATGTGAAGACACAAGGGGTCACAATTTTTATCAACTCTTATCCCTGTCGACACAAGAAGACAATGAACATTCAGCAACCTTATCAAGAACAGCGAAAACTTTATCTTTAAACCTTATCTCTTAGCTAATAATCTTATCGTTTGAGATTTCCTATGATGTAAGCGCTTACGTCATGGCACACCCCATTTTCCTATAAATAAGTTAGCCGATTTCAGTAGAAGGCATCGGCATTAAGATTTAGATCTGTATTTGTAAGAAAGAAAATCCATCTGTAAGAAATCTCTCAAAAAATGTTCTGATTTCCTCCCTTTAGGGAAAGGAGAAAAATTATCAATAAAATGAGAGAAACCTTTTCTCAAGAACTTTGTGTCTATAATTCTATTATTACAATTTCGAATCAAAGAAAAAGTACTATCAAGGAGAAGGAGAAGGTCTGAATGAGTAGGTAAGTCTCGCGTCAGGGTAGAGTAAGACGAGCGCGAAGGAATAAGACAGATCCAACTCTTGAAGGTATAATTTGTTTGACTCAATTTTGTTTTGATAGGATTATATGATATTAAGTTTAAAGTTTCGTTTCATAATTTAGTATCCGAGTACTGCTGTTAAAATTTGATAAGATCTCTTTGTGTGAATCACCTAATTAATTCTACAAATAGTTTTACCGTTTTTTCTATAAAAACCACTCGACCTCACTACAAATGGTATCAGAGCCCTAGATATTGAACAAAGTAACCAAAATTAAAGTTTCAGTCCTAAACAATGGATTTATTTAAAAACAAACTGCAATCTAATTCTAAGTTGGACAGAAATGGTAACTATTTAGCAGGACAAAGTTTTAATTTACCTGAACTAAATTACTACACTCAAGATAGAGCATGAGACTATTTAAGATCTTTCGATTTAACTCCCAAAAGTATTAGGCTAAACTTGTTAAATCACTATAAGAATAGGTTAAACTATTTATCAACTATACCTGTACGAGTTCATCCAATTACTATAAATTTATTAAAGGATAATATTGCTCTTTTAGAAAAAACTTTTAAATATACTGTATCGTATTGACCAAATATGAACATAAACGAATTTCAAATAACATATAGCACTGATGATGAAGAATAGTTAGAATTAACACTTTACAGAATTTGAACAAAAATTTCAGCTTCGCGGGGACAATTGAGGAATTTGAGGCGCAAAAAGACAAAACAAGTCACATTAATCCGAAACTACCCGAAACAATGACCCGAATTGACACCTCCAGTCATATCATTGGCATCAACTGAATGGAGCTCTCTTTTTTAAGGGGGGGAAAAAAAAATAGACGATGATACAGCTAGGTGCTGTAAAATAGCATGGCAGTTAAGGAGAAAACAAAGATAGAGAACGAAATTCTGATTAGACTATGAGTAATCTATACCAAGGGAAACAAGCTCATTAATCTATGAGCAATTTATGAGAAGTATGTTACAAATCAGCTATTGACAAATAAACGATTACATGCACGAACCAAATAGCAATTTATATTTGAATGCATGAAATAACATTAAATTAAAACAAAAGGTCAGGAAAAATACTACCCTGTTCATCAGCACTGTCAGTTTGAGATAGAGAGCTCAGAAAACTCAGAAAACTCTATGTCAAGGTAGAAAATTACATAGACAATAGTACTGACATCACTTACAGTTATGGACTTCAGTAATCAATTCATAACATATAGAGTTTGAGGAAAGAAAACCAAAACCATCACCCAATCTCTTTTAATAAAGGAATTGAATAATTAGCTCATCTGAAGTGCTGATTAATGAATAATGAGAGAGAATTTACCATTGCAATAAATTTTAGGCACACCCAAATAATTAAAAAATAATAATGGTGCTAAATAAAGGTGAATAGATCCATTAAAACAAAATATAAGATTAAAATGCCTCACACGCTGTTGATTACCTCTCTTTACAGTAACTTACAACAAAAGTGAGAAAAACTGCATAGCATGGTCGATCATCACATAACTTCGGCCTATTCTTTCCAATTTATGATGCCTTTTTTTTTGGGGGGGGGGACAACTCATCATACACATTTATTAGGTACGTATATCACATTTCAATAGAATATATACCTTTTTTAATTTTTATTTTGTGGACAACATTACTAATACACTGACCTTTCTTTAAAAAAAAAGGGAATCACTAGCATTTTTTACAGAGATGGACAAAGTTATCCCGATACATTCCGTACCAATCCAAACTGATACAAAATTTAGTAGATTTGGATACAAATTTTCAATCCATTTAATTAAACAGGTTGACAAGTTCAACCTGTTTTATTAAATGGGTTATTTTCAGGTCGATATTATCAATACGAAGAAGTATCTATTTAACTCGTTCACTTAAATGAGTTAAACAAGTAAACTCATTTTACCGCATATCATTTGTTCGTTTACACTTTTATTAAATAATTAAAAATTAAAAATTAAAAATAAATATGAGAATGTGAAGTATGATGAATCGAGGGAGTTTTAGAGAGTAATTATTTAATGTGTTTTATGTAAACTTAATTTTTATTGCTACATAATTACGTATTAGTTGAAAATGTTAAACAGATAAATGGGCAATTAGCTAATTAAACTTGATTTATTTATCTTGAAGGGGTTAAGCGGGTTAATCTATTTAAAACTTAAATCGGTAAAAGTCGAATTTTCCAACCCGTTTAATAAATAGATTAGATTTAGATTGACGGATTTTCAACCCATTTAAATTTGTCATAAATACGAATCCTATCCGACGTGACTTAGAACACGTCCAGTGGTCTCTTTGCAAGGTTGGACCGTGCGGCGAATGAGACGAGCATGGTTCAAGGATGCGCATGAGGAGCGATGCGCTTCTGACCTCGGGAGTCGGCTGCGAGGGACGAGGTGCTCGGGAGGGCGCCCATTTGGAAAACGATGCTGTTTTTCGCCGGTTGACTTCCCTTTTTTTTTATATTTGACTGTTGAAGATTTAAAAAAGAAAAATATGAAAATATTACCATTGAGCTTTAAACTTTGCTGGGCTGATTTCTGATTTTCTCGCCGTTGACTAGAAATGATTTTTTTCCTTTTCCTCTTTAGCTAAAATGTCTAAATTTTCACATTGTAATTTTTTCACCAATCCTCATATTGCAACTTTTTTTAAATGTTGAACTATTGTAATTTTTTTAGTCGAATTTATTATCTAATTCTTGTAATTATTATGTGCAAATTATTTTTCAAAAAAAATAAAGTTAAATAACAAACCAAAATATAAATACTAAACTAATTAAATATGGCTAGGTTTGAGGTCCATAGATATTATTTTATTTGGTGAACTAATGTAATGAGCCTTTTATTGAAAAAACGGAGGATTGTGAATCAAAAATTGAACTTATAAGCTGATGTGACAGAAATAGGCTCTGCTGGTGAGTCAAAAAAACTGACTCTATCACTGGGAATGATCTTAGCCGTGGTTTTCCATCAAGGAATTGCGGTCTGTGCATGGGAGTCCTCCCCAGCACTGACCATGGTTCATGACATTCAAGCTGGGGCTGACACTTTGTTACAGTCAGGTAGGAGGACACTCAATGATGGGAAAGCAGGTCCTCGAGCTTCTGAGGAGACTGGGTGTAAGATAGAGGGGATGATGAACAAAGTTGGAGGAAGCATTCGTCGCTTTTCTGCTCTATTTGCAGCTTCTATTCGTCCGAATTGTCCCTTGTCTGCTTGTTGTTGGTACCATCATCATCATACCCTTAATTCAGATAAACGAGATGCATCATCCCAATTGCCCCCAAGCTCCCGGCGAGTTCGTTATGGCAATGCTATCATCAAACTGTAGGATGCCCTCCAGCTATTCGACGAAATGACCTGTGAAATTCCCCCACCTTCGGTAATTGATTTCGATTGTTTAATCTCATCCATTGTCAAGATGAAGCATTATACCATCCCCATCTCTCTTTAGACGAGTGGAGTTGCTGGGCATCTCCCACGATCTGTACTCCTTGGCCATCCGTATCAACTGTTACTGTCATCTTAATCAAGTGGGTTTTGGGTTCTCCCTTTTGGATAAGATTTTTAAACTTGGCTATCCTCCTGATTCTGTCATCTTCAGCACGCTAATCAATGGCCTCGTTAACATTGATGAGTTGGACCAAGCTCTCTCCTTATTGGACAGAATTCTCAAGCAAGGCCAACCTGACGTAGTCACCTATGATGCTCTGATAAAGGGCTTGTGCAGAACAGGGAAAAATGCTGATGCTCTATCCTTGCTTAGGAATATGGAATCCGGCAGAATCTATGAGCCTGATATTGTCATATACAGCACAATATTGACAGCCTTTGTAAGGACAAGCTACTAGATGAGGCCCTTGACCTTTTTTCCTGGATGAAAAGCAGAGGTACTTCACCTGACGTCGTCACTTATACTTCGTTAATTCGAGGTCAGTGTAGTCTAGGGTGATGGGATGATGCTCGAATTACAATGGGTGAAATGCTACAAAGCAACATAGTACCAGACATCTGCACCTTCAGCATGTTGATTGACATGTACTCTAAAGAGGGGATGGTCAAAGAAGCAAATTATGTTCTGAAATTCATGATTGACAAGGGTGTGATGCCAGATATAATCACTTGCACTTCATTGTTGGATGGTTATTGTCTGCGGGGACAAGTGGATGAAGCATCAAAGTTAATGGATCTGATGGTCAGGAAGGGTTGCCCTCTGGATGTTGTGTGTTTCAGCACCATGATCAATGGGTACTGCAAGTCTAAAAACCTTGACCAGGCTTTCAGCCTATTTGGGGAAATGACATCTAAAGGAGTGAAGCCAAATGTTGTTACATACAACATTATGGTAGACGGATTGTGTAAGGATGACAGATTACAGTGCACAAGAGAGCTTTTAAGAGAGGTGCAAGCTGAAGGGCTAACTCCAAATCTTGTCATTTGTGCTTCTCTGCTGAATGGCCTATGCAAAAATGGGCAATTAAATGAGGCTATAGCAAAGTATGAACAGATGGAGAAGAAAGGGTTTATCCCAGACATTGTGGTCTTGTACATCATAATTGATGGGCTGTGTGAAGCTGGAAAACTTGGAGATGCAGCGAATATCTTCTCCAAGCTGTTGTCCAAGGGTTTGCAACCAAACTGTAGAACATACAATATAATGATGAAAGGACTTTGTAAGAAAGGGCTATTGACTCAGGCTAATCAGTTATTGACGAACATGGAGGAGCATGGATGTTGTCCAGATCAG
Source organism: Carnegiea gigantea (assembly GCA_029747015.1). Taxonomy (NCBI): domain Eukaryota; kingdom Viridiplantae; phylum Streptophyta; class Magnoliopsida; order Caryophyllales; family Cactaceae; genus Carnegiea; species Carnegiea gigantea. Next base: position 119,773 of record JAKOGI010002105.1, read on the forward strand.
AGTACATACGATACTCTAATTCAAGGGTTTCTTCACAACAATCAAGTGAAACGAGCCCTACAAGTTATTGATGTCATGGTTGCCAAAGGTTTTCAAGCAGATGCACAAACTGCATCTTTAGTGCTTGACTTGCTTGCACACGATCAAGTAGATAAGTCAGTCAAGGATTGGCTTCAAAATTTTGTGAAGCATTGATTTGTCTTTAATATCATTCCTCAAAGGAGTGTATGCCTGCATATTGCTTTGTAGGGTATCCAATCTGGAGATATTTAAAGGCATACATCACCTTCGAAGAATGACTAATGCCAGTTGTGGTTCATCATCTGCGCATGATGGGAAGCTTCTGCAGGTGGGACTGAATTTAGGGGTGGGGCAGCTCGTCAGGGGAATGAATAAGGCATGTCTAAGGCGAGAATATGCTAAACCAAGCCAAAGTGAAGCTGGGGAAAGCTTGAACCCATCAGTTAATGGGATGTCTCTTCTCCATGTTTTCCTCAGCTGATATGAAGTAATTTTCTCAATGACATAGCCACATCAATTGTTTCAACAAAAATAAGCTTTCATTATATCACGTATCATCAAGGCTCTAGTCTAGGGTTGATCCCCTTTTTTATTACTGGATCCACCATCACAGGTGCAGAAGAGGGCAGTGCTAGGACACTTTGAAAATACTTGACCAAGGCATTCCGCATTCCCAACTTTCTTGAAAACTAGCAATCAAAATCCCATCCATATCATGAACAGAGTAAACTCTATTGTTATGATGAATTAAATTATTGTGGTGTGTGAATATAACTTAAAGATTTTTCGTAATAAATTTAATTGTAGGGATCAAAATTGCTCAATCCTTAATTCCAATTCAGTAAGGAAAATCGGGTGGACAAGTGTAAAATTTTAGTCTAGCTAAAAGATTCATAATTAACCAATTAGACATATGGACTGATCTAACTCTAAGTTAGTCGCATAGAATTTTCTTGTTAAGAAGTTCTAAATTTTTTTTGACATTCTGCAAATTATTTTTGAACCCCCAAAAAAGATATCTTTCTTATTTGACTATTTTTTTGTGTTCTCAAATGTCGTGAGAATATATTTGGTATCAATGACAACTTCAATTAAGTAATAATAATAATAATAATAGTAAATTATAATCATTAAAAGATACACAAACCGTTAATATTTGCATAATTCTTAAGAACCAACAAAAAGATAGTTGAGGGTCCGTTCTTTTCATGCAAAGCAAATGACTAAATATTCATCCTATAATATCTTAGGACATTAAATTACTACGTGTATAAATTTTTGGAGTACTTGCATGTTCTTTTTGTGGGTAGATTGGGAGTGTGGGGTGAAAAAAAATGAAACGGAGTGGTAAAGAGTGGAATTGAGAGAGAATGTGTGGTTTTTTCTTACAGGAGTAAGAAAAAGTGGGATTGAGTGAGAATGAGTGAAATGAGTTTGAATAAAGTGGCAGGGAATAGAATGAAATAGGAGAAAGATAGAATTAACTTCAACTAACTTCAATCCAATAACTTCAACTCACTTTAATAAAAAAATACTAGTTTTAACTCATTTCAACTAAGTTCAACTTACTTTCTACTATTTTAATCAACTTCTATCTATCATATAGAAAATTCTATCAACTTTAATCTAGTTTAATAAAACAAATATCCACTTCAAATAAAAAAATATTTACTTTTATCAATCTCAATTGATTTTATTCATTTTTCAACAAACAGAAATATCAAGGTGTAGGAGTGGAAGAGACTAAAAAGAAGTGGGAGAGGCTGAAAAGGGGTGAGAGGCTGAGAGCCAATAATTTACCGATGAAAAGACACAGGCTCTCGTTCAGTGCAATACCTTTGAGACACATCGATTATACCCATTGGGGAGCATAAACTCCATTAATGATTGATCCATCTGTCTATTTTTCAACGCAACTTCAAGAAAGTCTTACAAAATTCATCGTCCCAGGTATTGGGTTGGACTTCGAGGAAGATGAATCGAGTTGGAAAGAACATTCATCGTTATTGTACTGTTTTTGCGGCTCCAACTTCTCCAAATTCTTCGCTGTCTGCTTGGCACCATCATCAGCCCAACCCCAATCGTCCAAATACACGAGATACGCGATCGCACTTGGCTCTAAGATTGGCGGGGAATGATTTACACCCCCAACGTGGTGCTACTAGCAAGCTGGAAGATGCCCTCCACCTGTTCGACGAAATGACCCGTAAGAACCCCCTCCCTTCTGTAGTTGATTTTAATCGTTTAATCTCCCGCATTGTCAAGACGAAGCACTATGGCATCGCCATCTCTCTTTTCAGACGACTTGATCTGCTGTGCATCCCCCACAGTGATTGCTCACTAAACATACTAATCAATTGCTACTGCCGTCTTAATCATCTGGGTTATGGCTTTTCCATTTTGGGTAAGCTCTTTAAGCTTGGCTACCCCCCTGATTCTGTCACCTTCAATACCTTAATTGATGGCCTCATTAATAGTGATCAGATGGAACAAGCTATTGCCTTGTTGGACAGAATTCTCAAGCAAGGCTTCCAACCTGACCTAGTCACCTATGGTGCTCTGATAAAGGGCTTATGCAGAAAAGGGAAAAATGCTGCTGCTCTCTCTTTGCTTAGGAGTATGGAATCTGGTGACATTGGTGAGCCCCACATCGTCATATATAACACAATCATTGATAGTCTTTGTAAAGACCAGTTATTGGATGATGCCCTTCATCTTTTCTCCCATATGAAAAGCAGAGGTATTTCACCCGATATCATCACCTACAGTTCCTTAATTCGAGGTCAATGTAGTTTAGGACGATGGAGTGATTCTATGACAACACTGAGTGAAATGCTCCAAGGCAACATAGCACCAGATGTTATCACCTACAATACATTGATTGACATGTATTCTAAAGAGGGGATGGTTGAAGAGGCGAACTCTATACTGAACCTGATGATTGACAAGGGTGTGATGCCAAACATAATCAGTTACAATTCATTGTTGGATGGTTATTGTCTGAGGGGACAAATGGATAAAGTATCAAAACTGATGGATCTGATGGTCAGAAAGGATTGCCAACCAGATGTTGTGAGTTTCAACACCATGATCAATGGGTACTGTAAGGCGAAAAATCTGGACCAGGCTTTCCATCTATTTCAGGAAATGTCGTCTAAAGGAGTGACACCAGATGTTGTTACATATAACACTCTGATAGACGGGTTGTGCAAGGATGGTAGACTCCATCAGGCACTACATCTTTTTGATGAGATGGAAGCTCAGGGATTATGTCCAGATGTTGTCAGTTGTGCTTCTTTGCTACATGGCCTATGCAAAAATGGGAAGGTCAATGAAGCAATAACTAGGTTTACTGAGCTGGAGCGAAAAGGATTAATTGGTAATATTGTGGTCTATAGCATCCTAATTGATGGAATGTGTGAAGAAGGAAGACTAAAAGATGCAGCAAATATCTTCTCCAAGCTGCTGTCTAAGGGATTGCAGCCAGATTGTAAAATATACACTATAATGCTTAAAGGCCTTTGTAAGAAAGGGCAGCTGACTCAAGCTAGTCAATTACTGGCAAAAATGGAGGAGCACGGATTTTGTCCAAATGAGGTTACGTATAATATTCTTGTTAGAGGGTTTCTTTGCAACAATGATGTCACTCAAGCTCTGCAGCTTATTGATGTCATGACTGGCCGAGGTTTTAGTCCCGATGCGGATAACACATCTTCGTTGCTTGACTTACTTTCAAATGAACAAACAGAGAAGTCAGTGAAGGAATGGCTTCAGAGTAGTTTGGAACATTAAATATGGTTTTTTGGTGGAGTTTTATTTTTTTTCTCTGTTTGCCCCGCCGGGGGGAGGGTGTTGTCGTACGGCAGTTTCTCTTCAGGAAGTTAGCTTTTATCAATGAGAACATAAGCTCATTGTTGTTGCCAGGATCAATTATAGAGTTTCCAAAGGCTAAAGCAACCAGTGTGTTTAGTTTTGGCACCACCTTTCTTTTTTCACTGGCTATGCTGCCCATGAAAAATGCAGAGAGATAACAGAGGTGACAAAGCAGTGAACGAAGCAAGTTACAACTGAAGATAGAGGGTGATTCGTTGTTGTTCTCCTATTTATGTAAACGTTATTCAACACAATTTTTAGGAAGTTCAATGAGCTTAAAATTGCCCAATGATCGTACAAACTAATTTGCGACAGTTGATCATATAATAATTAGCGCAATAATTGTACGAGAATTCCTTTCTGTTAATCGGGGAGAAAGACAAATGATTAGCGCAATAATTCTACAAGAATTCCTTTCTGTTAAAGTAATAAGGAATAATAAGTTGTACGCTTATCACTCCCATTCGCAGAAAAAATGAGGGTCTTAATTCTGCTTTCTTATTACCACCTTTCTTTTTGATAAAAATTTTGTAAGATTCCCATGTATTTCCATCCCCAACACTTGACTTAAATTAATCCCATTCTCATGTATATGCCAAAATATGAGAATCTTAGTGAGTGACTTTGTATTCACAATCTTCAAATGTCTCAACTACCCTCTTTTTTCTTTTTTAACCCCAAAAAAACAAAACAAAATCAAATCCTTAATCATCTGGGCTGTGGCTTTTCCCTTTTGGGTAAGCTCTTTAAGCTTGGCTACCCCCCTGATTGTTTCACCTTCACAACCTTAATAAATGGCCTCATTAATAATGATCAGATGGACCAAGCTATAGCCTTGTTGGACAGAATTCTCAAGCAAGGCCTCCAACCTGACCTATTCACCTGTGGCGCTTTGATAAAGGGCTTGTGCAGAACAGGGAAAAATGCTGCTGCTCTATCCTTGTTTAGGAATATGAAATCTGGCCACTTATGTGAGTCCGACATTGTCATATATAGCACAATCATCGACAGTCTTTGTAAAGACAAGGAATTAGATGAGGCCCTTGACCTTTTCTCCCGGATGAAAAGCAGAGGTATTTCAGCTAACAGCATCACTTACACTTAATTCGAGGTCAGTGTAGTTTAGGACGGCAACACTGAATGAAATGCTGGAAAGCAACATGACACCAGGTGTCATCACCTTCAGTATGTTGATTGATATGTACTGTAATGAGGGGATGATCAAAGAAGCCAACGATGTACTAAAATTGATGATCGACAAGGGTGTGATGCCAGACATAATCACTTACAGTTCTTTGTTGGATGGTTATTGTTTGGGAGGACAAATAGGTGAAGCATCAAAATTGATGGATCTAATGGTCACAAAGGGCTGCCAAACGAACATTGTGCGTTGCAACACCATGATCAATGGGTACTACAAGTCTAAAAACCTTGACCAGGCTTTCAGCCGATTTAGGGAAATGACATCTAGAGGAGTGAAGTCAAACGTTGTCACATACAATATTTTAGTAGATGGACCGTGTAAGGATGATAGGTTACAATGTGAAAGGCAGCTTTTAAGTGAGATGCAAGCTGAAGGCCTAACTCCAGATCTTGTCACCCGTGCTTTCTTGTTGGATTGCCTATGCAAAAATCGGCTGTTAAATGAGGCTATGCAACATTTAAAGAGATGGAAAAGAAAGGATTAATCCCTAATATTGTGGTCTACAATTGATGGGTTGTGTGAAGCTGGGAAACTTAAAGATTCAGCGAATATCTTCTCCAAGCTATTGTCCAAGAAGTTGCAACCAGATTGTAAAACATACAATATACTGATAAAGGGACTTTGTAAGAAAGGAATGTGGCTAAGAGTAATCAATTATTGACAAAAACGGAGGAGCTTGGATGTCATCCAAATGAGACCACATACAATACCCTTATTGGAGGGTGTCTTTGCAACAATGAAGTCACATAAGCCCTACAAAGTATTGGTGTGATGACTGCGAAAGGTTTTCAACCTGATGCACGAACTGCATCGGTAGTGTTTGACTTACTTGCAGATGACCAATTGGGCAAGCCAGCGAAGCAATGCCTTCAAAATTTTGTGAAGCACTGATTCTGAATTTGACATCATTTGCTGATGTACTATAGTTCTGTGTATTGCATCCTAGGGTTATCCAAATCTAGAGATATTCGACAGTTTACATTACATTAGAAGGATGATTAAAGTCAACTTACAGTGCAGCAACCAACGCCAGTGGCCGTTCATGATTTGCACATGGTGAGAATCTTCTGAAAAAGGGATTTAGTGTGCCATCCTCCTCCTTTTGGTGTGGGAGACGAGCTGAGAAGGATGAAAAAGGCATTTCTGTAGCAAGAATATGCTAAACCAGAACACCTCCTAAAAAAGCCCAAATTTCTACCTTTTCTACAGTGAGAATGAGACAAGAAAATCTAGGGGCTGCAAAGTTGCTTTTTCTAGATGTTTAAAGGAACTGGAAGGTGCTGGAAAGGAGGGGGGTGGGAACAACTAGGCAAACAACTTGAAAAGAACAGAGCTAAATTGAAGTTGAGCAAATTTTGATCCCATCAGTCACTGAGGTGTTCGTTTCTCCTTGCTTTCCTCAGTAGATGTGAAGTTCAGAACATGTGATTAGCCCACAAGCAAAGCTCGTGCTGAATTTACACTTTTTGCAGCGGAATGAGAGTTAATAGTTTCTTTATTTCCAGGTGCAAAGACCAAGAAGTGACAGGAGATTGCAAACGGTCATCCATGGAGTGCTCACTGCGGCTTCTTCTGCGTGAGATAGATAGAGCGGAGTGCTTCATTCCACTAAGCTTTATGAATGAGGGAATGCTGCTTGTCAGACATAATTATTTCAGTCATCTAGTCACTAGAGGCTGCAGCAGGGGTTCCAGATGGAGATGAATGCAGCCAGTCTAGGTGCGTTTACTGCCTATCATTTTCATTTCCTTTTATTGGGTGTATAAGAATGATTATTTCGTTCTAAGGTTGTAGTTGATTTAATAACTTCAGCCGATGCAGCTTTTCAATCTTAGTTTTCTTGAATACTGATTCGGCCCCTTGTTTGATATCAACAGTTATGAGACTATCCATCTTAATGAAACTTAATCTTCCAGCACAATTCGCCCTCTGTGTAAGTGTATGACTCTTGGCCATTATTCCTGTTGTTGTGAATTTAGTATACTATAAATGAATCCGAGGAAATTCAAGAGATCTAATAAGTCATATATCCCAAAGTAGATATAAATTTTTTTTGTGTTTGATAAATGAGTGTTTGAAGCAGTAGTGCTACCGGGGATTCTTGCACTTCTTCTTCTTCTTCTTTTAAATTTTTTTTTTCCCCCTAAAGTCTGAGATATCAAAAGCTTGTCAAAATTGCTTGTGGTATTAGAGAAAAATGTTTTCCTTGTTTAAAATTATTGTTTGTTAAATTAATATTTATTTGTCTATTTTGGAACTTATCTATGTCAGTTATCTTAATTTGTTTTACTAGCTAGCGCAACAAGCCAACAAGAAGACTTATTGGTCAATGATCATGTACTGTTGACTCATTTTATTTTTCTTACCTTCAAAGGAGTAGTTTCAAATCTAGTTTGAAGTCCAAGCATTTTAGTGGGGTCTTCCTTTATTTCATTAACTAAACAACTCATCAAGTGATGGATTTGCTTGTAAAATAGAGTCATACAAAATGAAGAGTTTTGCATCATTGAGTGCCACCTGCTGAACTCTCTAAGATTATTTTCGGGGGATAACTACACAATGAGTTTTTTTTTTTTTTTTTGGGGGGGACTAATTGTAGGTTAAGTCTTTTTCCTTTCCCCCTTTTTTTTTTTTTTAAAAATGATTGCTTCATTCCTTTTCTATAGCATAACCCGTAAAAACAAGTTAAAAAAAGTTATTACTAACATACGACAATTAGCCACTACTAAACAAGTAAACTGTTTGTCATGCACAACTACAGAAGTCAGACATTTTCCAAAAGTGATGCTAGCAGGATAAAGGCATGTATCTTGACTCGAAAACTACGAAGCTTCATCCCTCCTGAATGCTTTTGGCTCTTTTTAGTTTCTAGCCGAATTTCTTGCTGTCCTTTTCATGGATGGATTACTATCAAAAGTATTCGTGATATTTTAGTCAGTGGTGGATTTAGGATTTCGAATTAGGGGTGTCCACTAACGAACATTTATCACCAAGTTTCAATAATTTAATCAAACAATTAATCATTGTAAATCTGCACAAATTGATACTCAATGATACAATCTAATTTGTATAGAAAGATCACAATCAAATATTCAAATCTGGGCATGAAAAATTAACCCCCCAAAAAAAAAATAAAATTAGAAAGTGTTGGAATTAGGCAAAAACAAACCAAACTTGATTTTCGGACTTTCGGAGTCGAAGTAGTCAAGTAGATGCTTGGCGTTGTGAAGAATTCACTAATCAATTGCTATCTACACAATATAAGTTGAGAACAAGCAATTAGAAGCAATTAAAATCGTCAAATGACTCAAATCAAAATCCTAGCCGGCCAAAATCTAAACTGCTTATTGCTTAATCTTATGCTGCAGTTCAGGGTTCAGCTGGTTCTACCTTGTGGTAGGCTGCCAATTGGTCGGCTCGGTGGGCGGCGGCGGGTGGTCCGGCTGGGTGGCTGCGTTGCGTGGTGGCCGGTGGGACAGAGCGTGTGAGTCGGTTCTGCCTGGTGGTGGCCTCCGTTGCATTGCGAGAGGGTGAAAGTTTGAGAGAAGCAAGAGAGGGTTGGAGATTGGAGAGGCAGTAGCATGCTGGAGAGTCAGAGAAGAGCAACACGTGAGAGCCCAGAATTGAAAGGACAGTTTAGTAATTTAAAAATTTTTTTATTTAAATGAAATCAATATGACAATATTTCGGATAGGCTGCATATATGTGCCGCGTTTTCCTCAATCTTCATGGTCAGGTCTTAACATTCAACAATCTGATATTTTGTTGGACCTATTTGAGGGGTGTCCACCCATTATATTTTCATAGGTTTCAAATAAGCTCATTAGAGTTTTTTTTGGCCTAGATAAATCTGCCCCTGATTTTAATCAACTCATGTATATGTTATAAAACCACATTACAATGACCTGACAATGCTAATTCATATGAATTTGTTGACTCTGATCATGTTAATGCTTTGTTGTTCACTACTAACTATTGTATTGTGTCTATATCCTGATTTCAGTCAGTCTTGTTCACATCATGGCCAATTTTACTGCTATACGAATGAAGTGATTGGATGACTTCTTTCTCCACTAAAACTTCTTGCAATCTCATGTAGTGCGTCTTTTCTCTCCATACAAATTTATGTTTTTTCGTAAATTTTAGCAAGGTAAAGAGAGAGAGAGCAAAGAATAGGGTTCAACATGTTGCTTCCACTTCTACATTACACACAGCCCTTGGGTATATATCTACAAGGAATTAATTACTAACCCTAGCTCTTGACTCAGCCACCAAGCTACATGACAATAGATTAAAAAATTAATCACAAAATATACATAAGATATTATATCCTTATCACAAGATATTCTATTCTTATCACTCCCCCTCAAGTCGGAGCGTGAGGATTGACGATGCCCAACTTGGACTGCAAAAACATGAACTGTCATTTGCCAAGCGTCTTAGTAAAGATACCAGCAATCTGGTAGTTTGATGGAAGATAATCTGTAATTAATTCCCCGGAAAGAATGCGTTCCCGAATAAAATGACAATCAATCTCTATATGTTGAGTCCTTTCATGAAAAACAAGATTTTTCGTGATATGCAATGCCGTCTGATTATCACAAGAGAGTCTCATGGGAAGCTTCACAAATACACGTGGCGATGCAAGGAGTGAACGAATCCAAATAAGCTCACTAGTCACAGCAGCCATTGCTCGATATTCAGCTTCGGCTGAAGAACGGGACACCGTAGTCTGCTTCTTAGTCTTCCAAGAAATGGGTGAACCACCAAGAGTAATAAAATACCCTGTTAATGATTGTCTAGTGATGGGGCATGCCCCCCAGTCAGAATCACAATATGCAACGAACTGCAAATTTGAATCACTCTTCAGGAATAACCCTTGTCCAGGGTTCCCTTTCAAATAATGTAGAACACGTGTAGCTGTAGCCATGTGATCCTCCCTTGGATCTTGCATGAAATGTGACAATATATGTACAGAATAGCTTAATTCTGGCCAAGTAATAGTCATGTGTATAAGTCTCCTAACAAGCCTCCTATACTGAGTAGAATCATCCAAGAACTTCCCTGCTGCAAGCCCCAATTTGTGATTGGTCTCCATGGGAAAGTCAATAGGTTTAACCCGTAACAAACCACATTTCTTAACAATTTCTAAAGCATACTTTCGCTAGGATAGAAATAAACCTTCCGAATTTCAAGCCACTTCAATTCCGAGAAAATATTTCAGTGGTCCCAAATCTTTAATGTGGAAACAACAATGCAAGTATGCTTTAAAAGCATAACATGTGTCACGATCATTCCCAGGTAGAACCAAATCATCAACATAGACTAGCAAGGCCATAAATTTACCATTCTTTTGGTAAGTGAAGAGAGAATAATCTGCATATGATCTAACAAAATCATACGCAAGAAGCTTAGATGAAAGCTTAGCAAACCATTGTCTTGGAGCCTGCTTTAAACCATATAAAGATTTCTGAAGCTTGCAAACTTTATTGGTAGTGGAGGTTCTGGACCCAGGGGGCAGACTGGCAGAGTCATGTATACCTCCTCTTCTAGATCCCCATGCAAAAAGGCGCTATTAACATCTATTTAGTGTAGTTCCCAACCTCTGGTAGCTGCAACAACAAGAAAGCACCTTACACTTGTCATTTTTGCAATAGGTGCAAAGGTTTCTGTAAAGTTAAAGCCTTCTACTTGTTATCTCCTCGAATTACCAAGCGGGCCTTGTATCGCTCTATGCTTCCATCACCATTGTATTTCACCCTGTAAACCCATTTGCAATTGATGAGTTTACGTCTTGGAGGCAAGTCCACTAGACCCCAAGTGTTGTTGACTTCCAAAGCTTCTATTTCCTTGGCCATGGCTTCTCTCCAATGCGCGTCTTTAACTGCTTCACGATAGAATTTGGGCTCCATAATTTTTGTTATATCAGAAAGATAACATTTATGTGCATCTGAAAATTTATTGTAGGTTACATATATAATTAGCAATGGTGTAAGGTTTACCTGAAGAAACCTTTTGGAGTGTGGGAGTTTGTGTCGAGGGGTCTTGAGTAGTTGCCTGATAGCAAATATAATCTTGAAGATGACTCGGCATTTTTCGGACCCGTTTGCTGCGTTCTAGCCCAACAGGAATTGGGTCAATATTGCTAACGTTATTCAATAATTCCATATCATCTGTTATATGGTATGAAGCACCACTATCAAAGAGGCAAGGTTTCTTACCCGATAGCTTGTCAAGACCTGCCTTTGGAGTCTCAATTAGACTCAAAAGACATTGTACCTGATTCGGAGTGAAGTGCTGTAAGGCAGAGTAACCTGCCTCATGTTCATGCATCGGCTATATATGGCTCGAAGACTCCCCCTAAACCTGCGCTGCATAGGAGACTTCTCGGCCTGGAGCTGCTGCAGTACTCGACCCGGACACGACGCCTCTACCTCGGCCTCGCTAGAAGCGCCCTCCTCCTCTGCCAGCACGTCCTCCAGTACTCCAACTGGGTAGATACCCGATCAGTTCTTAGCAAGCATTCTCTTCATGTCCGACCTTCCCACAGCGACTGCAAACTGGTTTGGGCTGCTGTTGTTATCAGTACTGCTTCGAGGGCTGATCTCGATGCTACTTTGTCATGGCAAAGGCAACCACCATATCATGCTTATGATCTCGCTCAGCCATGACCTTCTTATGGTTGTCTTCCTGCTGAACCATGTTGAAAATTTTATCTATCGAAGGTAGTGGTTCCAAAGCTAGGATTCAACTTCGAACTGTAGAAAAAGACTCGTCATCAAGCCCCACTAAAAATTGGTGTACTTTATCATCTTCTACCATCTTCTCCGCTGCCCCACAAGAACACGTGGGTAACTTCATATAATTCTCTAACTCATTTCACATACTCATCAATTTCAAAAAAAAATCCACCATGTCACTGCCTTCCTGTTTGCTCGAAGCAATGACCGCTTTTAGTTGGTGTATTCTAGGAACATTTGGAACAAAATATCTCTTCTGAATATTGTCCCACATTCTTTGAGCCCAATCAACATAAGCCACACTCGGGTGTAGCTTAGGATCTATCACATTCATAATCCATGACTTGACCATGGAATTCACCATCTCCCATACATTGGCTTCCGCCGAATAGACTCCATCTTTTATCACGGGCTTAATTATCTTTCTGTCAATGAAAGCCAATTTATTTTTAGCTTTAAGTGCTGTTCATACAACTTGTTCCCACAAGTCATAGTTCTTCCCATTGAACCTGACTATGGTTAGAATTGCTCATGGTGAATCTGATGGATGAAGAAAATAGGGAGATTGGGTATCGACAATAAATTCTTGTGGTTTAGAGTCATTGTTTTTAGTCTCATCATCCTTCCCCATGGCTTTCTGCCTTTAATAATTTAGAGTCAAACTAGCTGTGATACCATGTAAATTTTAGCAAGGTAGAGAGAGAGAGAGCGCAAAGAATAGAGTTTTTATTGCTTCCACTTCGGCATGACACACGGCCCTTGGGTATATATGTACAAGGCATTAATTACTAACCCTACCTCTTGACTTAGCCGCCAAGCTACATGACAATAGATAAAAAATTAATCACAAAATATACATAAGATATCCTATCCTTATCACAAGATATTCTATCTTCATCATTTTTTGCCAAGTTTGCAATTGTAACTCTTCTTCTCGACGTTCTTTCAGGACCCGTGAATCCAAATTGTCAGATGCAGAATGACTTTTCGATGTGGCAAAGGAACCATGATGCCAAACTTTTGTCTTCGTGGGCTGCTGAACGCGTTGCTTTCTCTCCGGTTAAAAGCTCAACTAGAACCACCCCAAAGCTATAAATACAACCTTTTCCCAGTAGCCAAAAAGTTCTTAAAACATGCGTTGTTATATGAGTTTGATTGATAGGCTCCCGTCTTAAAGCATCGAAGTCTCGTAATTTAGTCCTGTTCGGCTGTTCTCGTCACCCAATAGTATGCTGGAAGACTCGATGTCCCTATTTAAACACGGCAATCGAAGACGATGAATGCAAGCAAGTGCCAAAGCAGTATGACAATCTGAAAGCACATTATTTTCCTTGTGATGCTAAACTCTTCGATCAAATAGTGAATGTGGTGGAAGAATTTCATTAGGAAAGTGCTCGTAGACCAGCAAGGACCTCTATCTCCAAACAACATTGTAATTGGAAGGATTAGTCACCCCCTGCAGATGCTTCAAGCACTGACAAAGAACACGAACAAGAAAAAGATGAAATATGAATCCAAGGAAGAGCCTTTCATAAGCATATGCTGAAAGGCCAAACATAGGAGCAGCACATGTGTTTCTGGGACCTCTCTTTTAATTTGAGCTTGAATTGTTTCATTTGTTTGATCTGCTAATTAAACTAGTTGGCCATTGATGTCTTTTCTTGTGTTTTTTTCATGCGGAGAATGCGAACGATACTTCTTATTGAAACATGATTAAGAATTCTTGTATACGGGTTCAAAGTTCTTACCCTTTTTGCCCTTTTTCAAGGGTATCATTCTTCTTTGAGGCTCGTTAGCTCAAAAATTTGTGGCCAAAATGATAACAGGGTAACTTCAGTCGAATACTGGACATGTCCATTATTTTAGGTTCAGTGTGGGACCTTAAAAATTCTGGCGGAAAGAAAAAAATTTGAAAAAATTATTTTTTTTTCTTGTGTTTGGTTTAGAGAAAATCACAAAGAAAAAAATATAGAGGAAAGTTAGGTGAAAAAATTGTTAGAAACAAGTGATAAAATTTTTTTCATAAAATTATAAGGAAAGTTTGAGGAAAATTTTAATCTTCTCCAACTTCGCATTGCTTAGATAACATCAACATAATTCAAATAGTTCATCAACATTCAAATTTTTAATCCAAATTCTTGTATTTTTTTCTCAATCCAAATAGAAGCAAAAAGCTCATTTTCTCCCTACTTTTTTTCCTTCACCTTTTTTTTTCCCCCCTTCAACTGTTCTTTCTACCAAATTTTCTATGGATCCAACAAAGCCTTAATTTTGTTGCTGATATGGCTTTTCAGCTCCAATCGGATTGAATTTCATTTTGGTCATGTTATCACCATTATCTGTTGAACCTTGACTCGCACACGTTTGATGCCTAAACTGAAAATCTAATGTGACCTTACAAGTGCAGGCTGATCCTCCCTTGTTTGCTTGTTGGGACCATCATCATCAGCCGCACCATTCAAATACACCATCCCAATTGCCCCCAAGATCCATGAGAATTCACACCTGTTCAATGAAATGATCCGTAAGAATCCCCTCCCTTCCCTTGTTCATTTCACTCGTTTAATCCTCCCACTGTCAAGATGAAGCATTTTGACATTGACATCTCTCTCCTTAAACGAGTGGAATTGTTGGGTGTGCCTCATGATCATTACTAACTAGCTATACTTTTCAATTGCTATTGCCAACTTAATCATGTGTCTCTTGGACTGTCGGTGTTGGGTAAACTATTTAAGCTTGGCTGTTCCCCAGCTTTGTCATCTTGAACACTCTAATCAATGCCGTGATTGACACAGATTAGTTGCACAAAGCTCTCTCCTTATTCCACAGAATTCATAAGCAAGGCTTCCACCCTAACCTTGTAACATTTGGCACTTTTGTGAAGGCCTTGTACAGAAGAGGAACAAATAATGCTGCTCACTCTTTGCTTAGGAATATGGAATTTGGAAGACTTTTTCGAACTCGGTGTTGTGCTATATAGCACATTATTGATATCTTTTCTAAAGACAAACTATTAGAGATCCCTTGGCCTTTTTCCCGGATGAAGAGCAGAGGTATTTCACCCAACATTGTCACTTACTCTTCCTTATTCAAGGTCAATGTAGTTTCGGATGATGGGGTGATGCCCGAATGACACTGAGAGAAATATTGCAAAGCAACATAGCACCAGATGTTATCACCTTCAATACGTTGATTAACATGTTTTGTAAAGAGGGCATAATTTAAGAAGCAAACTATGTTCCGAAATTGATAATGGACAAAGGGTGTGGTTCTAGACATCATCACTTATGCTTTTTGTTGGATTGCTATTGGTTGAGGGGACAACTGGATGAAGTATCAAAGTTGATGGATCTGATAGTTAGAAAGGGCTGCCAACCAAACATTGTGTATCTCAACGCCATGGTCAACAGGTACTGTAAGTCAAAAAACCTTGACCGGGCTTTTATCGTATTTAGGGAAATGTCATCCAGAGGAGTGAAGTTTATTCCCTGCTGCGTGTCCTTAGTTTTTCCCATTAAATGTTTTCACAAAATCCTCCTTCTATAAAATGTTTTCACAAAATCTTGTTTTCTGGGTCTCTTAAATTCAACCTCTCTACGGGCAAGGATGCCGGTAGAGGTAAGAATGCCTACATCTGGATCTCTACAGATCCCGCAAAAGCGGGACCCACACTGGGAGGTGGTGGTAGTGTTGTTGTCATCTAGAGGAGTGAAGCCGGAAGTTACATATCAGTATTCTAATAGATGGGCTGTGTAAGGATAGGAGACTACAGCATGCACGACATCTTTTAAGCAAAATGCATGCTCAAGGGCTAACTCCAGAATCCAGATCTTGTCACTTGTGCTTCCTTGCTGGATGGCCTATGCAAAAATGGGCTGTTAAATTAGGCTATAACAACATTTAAAGAGATGGAGAAGAAAGGGCTTATCCCTAATATTGTGGTTGATGGATTATGTGAAGCCGGTGGACTTAAAGATGCAGCAGATACCTTTTCCTAGCTGTTATCCAGGGGGTTACAACCAAATTGTGTATTATACAAGAGAATGGTGAAACGACTTTGTACGAAAGAGCTGTTGAGCGAAGCTAATCAATTATTGACAAAAAGGGAGCATGGATGCTAGCCAAATGGGAATTACCTACAATACTCTTATTAGAGGGTTTCTTTGCAACAATGAAGTCACACAAGCCCTACAACTTATTGATGTTATGACTACCAATGGTTTTCAACTTGACGCAGTGACTACGTCTTTAGTGTTTGACTTTCTTTCAGATGGCCAAGTAGATTAGTCTGTCAAGGAATGGCTTCAAATTTTTGTGAAGCATTGATCCTGTATCTGGTGTATTTGTATGTTCTGTACATTTGTCTTCAGTTAAATTTATAGAAATTCAAATATGCTAACCAGAATGTCTTGGAGTGGAAGAATGCTCAGATTCAGTATATATTTGCAACTGGATACCTTAGCTCACTCCAGTAGTGGCCTTCACAACAATGAAGCTGTTATGGTAGAAGCAAATGATCCTGGTGGTTGTGCATCACAGGCACACAAAAGGACCTTTCATTCAGGGCATTGCACATGCAGTGTGCTGCATTGCACGTGAAATGTGCTCGGGCTGCAGGATTTGTTATCCTGTATGCAGGGATATTAAACCTACTATTATGGAACAAAGTTAAATGCTTGGATGATGTGCAATTTCATCTGTAGTCTTGCATTATTTGGCCGTACATGATGAGCGTTGGAAGATTACTTTTGAGGCTAGCAGACAATGTGATCCTGCCGGGAGCTAGGGTTGAGCTTGAAGTTAGCCGTTATGATTCAACCAAAGCTGCACATTTGTCTGGGTTTCACTGGCGGAGTATTCTATAGAATTCTATTTCTACGCTACCAGTCTGGGAGCTTGAACCTAATTCTGTGTTGACCAATATCATCTTAACGGAAGGATCAACATGATCTAAGATGAATGACAACAATTGTATAAAGCTCTAAGGTCGCTACATCATGACCTCTGGCAAAAAAGCAAAATCATTGCCTGTTTGAAAATTTATGCGTTCATCTTCAAGTGAAATCAGGACTACCCTTAACATGTAATGCCGCACTACATGGTGATGAAACAAGAAATCATTTATATGCTAAAAGAGTAGATATGTTGCAACAGCAGAAGCCCCATCATACAATTACCGAAATGTTACAGGAGATTGGAACAGATCATTCATGGAGCGTCCAACCTAGCTGCTTCTATTCAAGATTGCTGTAGCAGAGTGCTTATTGAGTCAGTTATAAGACATGCCTAGGTTTAGTTTTCCCTGGAAAATTCTCATGTTCCTCACCGTCCTAATTTGGTAGATAGTTACTGGTACTATGGTCTCTTATCATTAACTTCTGGATCTTTAATGCAATCTCTGCTGTCGAGAGTTACACTATGTCAAGACTGTCTCTGCTTGCAGCCCACTAATTGAATTGTAGGTTTTTTCTTCATTATGGTTGAGAATGAACCCTAGAAAAATAAATGATCAACTCCGTAGACGTTTGTCTCACCAAAGAAGAATTACTGGGCTAAACTATTGACAAATAATTAGATGGCAATTTGCTTTGAAAGAGGAAAAGGAGAAAGATAAGCCCCCAGGTATTTTCTATACGATGATACACTATCATTAACTAACAATTATCTTCCTCTTTGTAATTTACTAGGCTGGGTGCTTCTTACGCTGAAAGTGTCATAATCAAGCTGCCCGTCTTGCCAGAGGATCATCATCGCCTTGCAGATGGGTCAAGATCTGGCAAAGAAGATGAGGAACCAAGCTGAAGTATGGAGCCAGGGGGTATCACATGAAAAGGAGAAGAACTTTGCAAAAGAATCACAATAATACAGTAAAGATCTGAGGTAGTGGGTTCTACCTTTTAACATGTACAGATTTGTTTTAAGTTCTTGCTGAATTAAAGCCTGTTTGAACATTTACATGATTGTATTGCTTGATTAACAGTCTGGATGTAGCTAATTGGTTTGAAGGTCGTGACTCGTGGACCATATTTATAATCTTGTTTACATCTGTAATGCTTTCCCTGCCAATTTGGCAAATCCGTGCTGCTTGGTTTTAATTATACCTGGCGATACACTGCAATCATAGTTCATTAATGAGGCTCTCAGATATTTTGATTTAAAGGTTACAATGACCAATGAGGTTGAGGATTAGTGCGATTTGTACTGCTCCATGGTTCTAGTGTTAAGAGGTATTAACTGGAAGGCAGCCAGTGAAGCTGCCTGATGTGTTTCTATCATCTGTGGAGTGAAATTGCCCAATGGAGATAGAAAACAGTGAGGTATTGGGCTGACTCTATTCAAGGTGGTTCGCAAGTTCTAAGGGTACCAGGTAAATACTGCAATTGAACTAATGCTGTCCTTGATGCGGCACTAAATGGCTTTGAAAATTAGGAATCAGTTTTACACAAAGGATGGTAACTAATTGAAGTGCAAGAATTGCCATACAGTGTGAAGCTGCAGAGAAGGATTTTCTGTCATGTTCTGGCCTCTCGGCAAAGAGGCTTCAGAAATGTTGTTTGTCAGCGCGAAGACATTGGAGTGTTTCTGTAGATAAGGTTCAAAAATATCTTCACCTTGCAGTCAAAGCATTATCTGTTTTCGGGATGGCTTGGGCGATTCCTCGTATTATTTCGTTGATTGATTCGGATAAAGTTGGGGAGTTCTTGATGATGTTGAAACTCCTCTTGAGCACATCAAGCATAAGTGCATTAGGAATTTGTATTGTTCGAAGAGGAACCTTGTTAGTTGTTCTCTTGCGCATGGAGAAAACATGTTTGCGTGAGGTTCAAAAGCAAAGATACGTAAATTGGTGACTGTCCCTCTATCTGCTTGGTGAATTTTATAAGATCAAAGATTGAATATATTCAACTCTCGGAGTGTGATAACTCTTGGAATGCAGCTCAATCATATCTAACCATTCTTTTCCTGTTTGGTATTCGTTGATTACGGTGTCCTAAGTAAGCTGGTACTTGGGCTGGAGGAAGGATCATGCACCCTCGCAGATGTTTGAAACACTGGAAAAGAAGAACGCGAACAAGAAAGTCCTGAATTATGAATCCAAGCAAGTGCATTTCCTAGCAATATACTGAAATGCACGGCGCCCCGTTTGTGGGATTTTCTAGTAGCCCTGCACAACTGTGTCATGTCGATGTGGGCCTGCTCAAAACTTTTTTCTTGAGTTTTATAAGATTTCACTCTAAAGATTCATTGTTATCGTCATTTGAAGTTGAAATCTATAATTTTACTATCAAATTCAAGTTGAAGATCTGTAATATGGCCCAGTCAATTTCACCAGGGACTGTCAAATAGGTTAGATCAGATTGTGATCATATTCATGTCGAACTTAAATAGATTGAGAAACTCTCGACTTAAACCTCATCCGTTTGCAAAACGGGTTGAAAGTCTTGATCTGTACCTATTCATATTTTAAATGAGTTGATTTGAAATTTATCTATTAACCTATTTAGTATAAATGGATCAAGTTCGGGTTATCCAATTATCCATTTACCCATCTAATATTTTGATATGATTATGGAACATTATAAACTAATATTTTGGAGTTCAATATATCATCACAATGCAACAATTGTTAATGATTTACAAGAACTACAACCCCAAAACACAGATCGAGCACTTAAATCTTACTTTTTCACAATTCCTCTGCCCTCCCACCCCAAAAAATGGTAATTGGGTAAATAGGTCGAGATATTTGACTCGTTTAATTAAACGAGTTAAATAAGTATTTTTTTTCGTATCAAAATTCAATTTGAACCTAACTCAATTAATTAAATGGGCTAATCGTACCAACCCATTTAATTAAACATATTAAAAATATTTACCCAAACCCACTTAATTTTGCATATGGTTCAAATCAAAGATCGTGTCAGATCAGCTTTTCAACAGTCCTAATTTGAGCTACTCTCCACAGAAGGGGGGGAAAAAAGATTTTCCCACTCATAAGAAGGGAACACATATCCCACATCTATGGACGTTGATGTGCATTGCCGGTTGCTGGAGTTATGAAAATTTCTCCATAAGTGGAGAAAGGGAGAAGGCATGTAATGCGACAGTTAATTGTTCAACACTACAGTTGGCAACTTGGTCAAATTGCATGGAGTCAATTTATTTAACGATGTTGAATCATTCAGTTTATAATAAATTATCTACTTGCTTTAAAATGATCTAGTCGAATGAAAAAATTTAAATGTAGCAGGCCTCTTGATCAAATAGACAGCTTTAAGGGTGCCACATTTGGGAATCCCAAACTATGTGAATAATAAGCCTGTGTATTTTCTAGGGATGGTAACAGGGCGAGTTAGGGACGGGGTATATTCCTCGTCTCTGTCCCCACTAAGATCCCCACCCCCTATCCCAGCCCTATTCCCCGTTGCGGGGAAAAAATTCCCCCCGTCCCCGTCCCCACCTCCAGCAGGGATTTAATTCCCGATAGGGTCCTAATGGAGATTTTTATCCACTATTTTTTTCTGTCCTTTATGATAGTTATATTACAAGTCTTGAATAAAAGTCCAATTTATCATCCCCAAATC
This sequence comes from Carnegiea gigantea, assembly GCA_029747015.1. Lineage (NCBI taxonomy): Eukaryota > Viridiplantae > Streptophyta > Magnoliopsida > Caryophyllales > Cactaceae > Carnegiea > Carnegiea gigantea. The sequence continues at coordinate 140,196 of JAKOGI010002105.1, forward strand.
CTAGCTTAATTAATTGTACAATAAGCTTTTATAGGCTTCATGCAACATAAGTCTAACAAACTTAATTAAAGTTTACAATCTAACCCAAATTAAAGTTGAACAAGTCCATACAACATAAGTCTAATAATGGACAAATTACACAAAACAAGTTCATACAATCTAGATTTTTTTAACTTAATTTACTGATATAACTTAAGTATTATGTTCACAAATAAAGGGCTCATATGTAATTTTAAATTAATATGCGAGGATGGAGATATGGATTTTTCCCCCAATCGAGGACAGGGAAACGGGGATGGGGACGGGAATATTTCCCCGAGCGGCGAAGCGGGATGAGGACGGGGTAAATTTTCGCCCCATCCCCATCCCTATCCCCATCTCCGCTCGGGGATTCATTTTTGTCCTCATCCCCATTCCCACACTCATCCTCATTGGGGACGGGGATTTTTCCCCAATGCAGGGCGAGGATTTCCTGCCCCACTGCCATCTCTAGTATTTTCTATTATTAAAAGTTAGAGCATCGAGTTGTATTCATATCCCCCCTCTGTGTCCCTAATCCTTTTAGAGGATAGTTGCGGTGTGGTTCGCCACATTTTATTCGCGCTTAATAAAATTCTTTTTTTAGGGTGTAGCCTTTTGGGAACACCTAAAAAAGAAAAGCTGCCCTCGATTTGTTGCGGTTTAAAGGCTCCTTCCCCTACTTCCGTTTCCCATTCATGTTTTTCATAGTTAAATCTATGGTCAAGGATAGAACAAATGTCTTTCTTCACCATATCTGAGGGATTTTTTGCTCCAACTGGAGAACCATTGTCAGTCGATCATTATCAAACCAACTGCAATCTTTTGAATAGGCGACGAACTAGATTAGAATCCTTCTGCGCAAGTCTATAAGAACCAATCTTATTTCGTTCATCAAATCCAACAAAGATCAATATCATAAGTAATAGATTTAACAGAACAACCTAAAAGATTAAAAAAAAAAGTATTATTTGTAAATAGCTTAAATTTTTGATTAAAAAAAGTCAAATGACATATTTTCGAACTAAAATAGTGGAAACATAGTATTTTTGGTTGAAATCGAACTTATTGCACTGTATTTGTATGCTTATCTCAATAACTTCAATCATAATCCTTATCTATTACAGGTTAGGCCAAACATTGCTAATCGTATGGAGCAACGATGTATGCTCAGGACCAATCTATTTCGCGTTTTAGATAGATTGATAGTTGTAAGGAGATGTAAGGAGTTATAAGGATGGATGTAAGGAGTTGTTGAATTGTTGAAGAATTGTATATATAATTTGTTTTACAATGAACGTTTTGGATGAAAAATAATAATATTAAAATAATATACTTATTAAAAACAAACAATTAATTAAGTTAATTACACAACAATAAAATATATTAATCCCCATAAATTTGGTGAATAAAATTTCATCCAAGATTTTTTATATGAACATTAGTTTGATCGAATAAGCAAAGTATAACAAAAAAAAACAAACTTTTTTGACAAAATTGAATACAACTCTTCAAATAAATTCCTATTTTAAGTAAATAATTTAGATAAAAATAAATGTATGGTCATCTATAATAATATATATTTCATGTCGAAACTCAAATATAATTTACATCTTTATATTATGTTTTTATGTTTATGTAAATATTGTGTTCATAAGCTATTTATAAATTTTGTATATTGGTAGTATCATTAAAAAAATATACATATTTCTATAACTAAAATAAATGAATGTTATAGAAAATCTATGAGATGTATGAAGATGTAAGGAGATGTAAGGAGATGTAAACTCTT